>LOEQ01004195.1:0-18360 GCA_001685075.1 Bramus lutescens | reverse complement strand
ATTAAGGATATAATCTAATAATACAGTTCCTTCTTTGAATGTGTCTTTATGTTATGATAGAAAAACAACACTCTTTTTTCTGTTTTTAGTACTTTGCTTAAAGCAAATTCAATAGTCTTGATAACATTTCAGAAATCCCCTTAGAAGTCTGAATATGTATACATTTTGAATTGGATATTTTCTGTTTTTTTCCTAAAACTTTCGTAAGAAAATGTATATATAGTATACAGGGTAAGTTCTGTGACTTCTCAGAGTATAACACCATCTTGCTTTCTTACATTTGTATGCTAAAATTCCTGAGAAATTAATAAAATAAAATCCTGTAAAATAAAAAAAATGATGTTTTAGGTTGAATAGAAGTTATTCAGTATGCAGGAAGTTGTATTTTTCCTAAGAGTTTTTGTTATAGAGCAGCACACATTTTAAAAATGGTGAAAAAAATAGTGACTTGCACAATAGGTCCTAACATCTACAGGTTATCCATCAGGTTGGTGATCAGTGTTCTTAAAAGTCACTTAATTAAAATCTGTGTCATCTGCATTATGAAAAGATCTTACATGCTGATTTACAACATGTGGTCTACTGGCTCCTTCATAACTCCTTCTGTTCCCAGTGGCACCTATGATCTATCATGATTATAGATAGATCTATCATATTATCTCAAGAGCCACACTGCTAGAATATGGAGCAACATCGCATGGATCTTAGTAATCACTGAACTTGTGACAACATCAATCCAATTAACATAGCCAGTTGAATTTCCTTCCATGTTGTTTTCTTGCTTCTTACCCTAATGGATCAAGCATTACATGAAGAGGAAAGAAAACTCAAAAAGAAAGCTCTCTCTCTCTCTCTCTCTCTCTCTCTCTCTCTCTCTCTCTCTAACTATAAACATTTTCTTTTCCTTTTTCTTTTTTGGTTTTTCAAGACAGAGTTTCTGTAGCTTTAGAGCATGTCCTGGAACTAGCTCTTGTAGACCAGGCTGGCCTCAAACTCACAGAGATGCGCCTGCCTCTGCCTCCTGAGTGCTGCGATTAAAGGCATGTGCCACCACTGCCCGGCTAAGTGTAAATATTTTCAATAAGACATTACTAGTATCTTAAATCTCTGTCTGTCAAATGGCTTGTATAGCTTTCAATGATTATTATCCTTGGAAGAGGGCATAAAACCATTGCAAAACCTGAAATTTTCAGGAACCTATACACATGTGAGTTTGCTGTGTCTTTTTCAATATTCACAAAGTCAACTTTAATCCATCGTGATTTTATAAATCTCGTTTGGTCAATATAGCACAAATATCAAGGGCCTTTGAGGACAACAAAGAGCTCATGTGACCCCCTCCTCTTCAGATTTATGTATTTTCCTTTGGAAAGAGAATCATTCATCAAAGCAGACTTCTCTTTCTGGTCCTTGTTTAAGGGACTTTCCCATCATCCAAGTTGTTCCCATGGTTAGTGCTTAAGAGCAAGTCGATGCCACTGTCTCCAAGTTTTCCATAATGGAAGTGGCTCTGCTAATGCCTAGACTAAGCTTCAACAAATGCAAGCATTGCTGTGTCCACCCCCATCTGTCTGCAGCAAACCCCCAGGAATAGTTCCAACCTTAGGAAACCTACCGTGTCAGGTTACTGGCTCTGTGAGAAGTTGGAAATCTTTAGCTGATTTTTCCCAGGCTTCAAACACAATCTCCAAAGAATGACATCACACACACACACACACACACACACACACACCACTACGCAACAAACACATACACAACACACACACAAACCAAACACATACACACACACACACACACACACACACACATCCATGCACACATACGACTTTCCTTTAACCTACCCTTACTCCATCCCAGACTAATCTTTGTAATTCATGGTTTTCTTAGAATGTTCTACTACTTACCCGGTTTTCCTATCAGAGGCCACCCCCATCCCCGCCCCTCCAACAGCCTTGTAAATCATATAATTAACTTTCAAGCCAGGGCTGACTGATGTGAGGAAAGGACATTTAATTGGAGTACAGTGGCACCCCAACACACACACACTGCCCTTAATGTTTTGGGGTGCAGCAGAATGTGATCTGAATTCCAGATATGGTTTCTATGTGACATTTATTTTTCTCCAGCATGCATGGGCTACATCTTTGCTTAAATTGGGTTGTTATCTTCTATTGCCTTCTTGAACTTAATACTATAAATTAACCAGAGTCCTGCTGAAATAAATTCCTTTGCAAATTTGATGTATATGGAAGGTGTTTAAATTCTATTCAACAATAGACAATGAATTTGTGTGTCCTCTAAAGTAATTTATTGACTTTTGACATCTAAGACCTAAGATTTATTATTAATTTAAAAAAACAATATTTCAAAATACTTTCTTGACCTAAAGGAATGTATGTTTACTTATTTCAGTAAAATCGGTCAATTGGACATGAGAGGGAAAATTTTGATATTACATTCTTGTTATTCTTTATTTTTCACAGTGAAGTAGCTCATTGGCTCAATGTGCTAGGGCCTCTGCCTTGCTTTTACTAGGCAGAGCAGGAATGCAGACTATTGCATCCTACCCAGCTTCCTTTAATAATATCGTTTCCCTCATTCTAAAGTAAAATAATGATAGATCTTGAAATGAATGCATCTGGGCTGGAGAGATTGCTCAGTGGTTAAGAGCACTGGCTGCTCTTCTAGAGATCCTGAGTTCAATTCCTAGCAACTACGTGATGGCTGATGGCCATCTCTAGTGGGACCTAATGCCCTATTCAGGCATAAAGGCATACATGCAGATAGAGAACTCACACTTGTAAATAAAATATACAAAAGAGAACTTAAAAAAGAAATTAAGGCATCTAGGATAAGAAACATTCTCAAGTATTTTAATGTTAAAAATTAGGGTAAATGACCCTCCAAAGAGAAATAAGAGTGTACAGTTGAATCCATAATGATGTACAAATATTAATGATTTCTAGACATTTCCTGGAGAAGCAAGTTAAAATATCAGGGACACTAGCAAGAGTTGTAATGGTTCTCACTGGGAGCATGACAGACAAAGTTATGATTCTATGAAGACTTACAGGGAAATTCTTTTGGCATAGACTATGAAACAAACCATATGCCTTCATACTCAGCATACACACAAACTAAAATTTCTTTTTGAGCCACGGAGGCTTTTTCCTCCCCTTACAGTGCTGTTATTTGAGTTTGCACTGAACTGGAAAACATTGGCAAATTTTAGGCCATAGGGATGTAAAGATATGGGAATTAGGAGCAGGCCAAACCAAAATGATTCTTTCCTACTCCTAATTGGAGGTTTCTCTTCTGTCAGCCAGTTCCCAAATATCTACTCTGAGGCTTAATTTTAATCACAAACTGTTTGGCTGATAGCTCAGGCTTATTAATAAGTAAATCGTAAATTAACCCATTTCCATTTATCGATGTATTACCACTTGGCTGTGTTGTTACCCCATATCTTCCTTCCCAGGCAACATCTCCCTGACTTCATCTTCTTTTCCTCTGTGTCTTTGTTTTGATTTCCCACCTAATTATATTCTGCCGTTCCATAGGCCAAAGTAGTTTCTTTATTAACCAATGATGATAAAACAAATTCACAGCATAAAGAGGGGCATTCCGCATCACCTTTTACTGTGCATATTACTGCTGCTCAAGGAAACATGTACAGAAAAGCCCTACTTGGCCAAGGAGGTATAGATTTATGGCTGTTAAGAATCTACCCATACAGCACAGAGACTTTGTGCTCAAAGACCCCTAACTGACGATCAGGCCATGCCACACAGCAGCCATCAGCCTTTATGTCTCTTCCACATGAGGTTGTGGGGGGTTTGAGAAGAGGGGTCTTACTCTGCTACATGTCCTTACAGGCTCTTTGTCTATGAAAGGCTACACAAGGGGAAAGTCATATTATATAATCAGGGAATACTTTTTCAAATAGGAGAAAGCATTTGTCTTTAATCGTGATTAAATCCATGACAAATGAGGATCTTTACAGAGAACGAAATGAGCTAAGTGCAGACACAGGTTTCTACTGCTGCTCCCTAAAATAAATAACAGCTGAATAGAGGGGATGGGAGACAGAACATTCCAGAGTCAGGAAGTTCACGATGTCTCAGAGTCTATGTAGCAATCCCTATGTAAAGTCCTAAAAATAGCAGATGATGGCTTCTCCTCTTTAGAAACTGTAACGATCAAAATAATCCATCACTTGTTTTTCAGTCGCATCAAATCCACAATTGCAAGACTTTCCTCTTAGTCCTCCTGCTCATCATTTCTTTGCTGCTGTAGCTCACATACTCTGCATCTACTTCTCTCTGTTAATGAATACACAGCAATTCTCTTGAATTCAGTAGAGAACTCACAAAGCATCATTAATTCGCTAGAGAACTTGGACGTTTATTGCACTATCCCTATTTCAAGTAGAAACAAAGTAGCCATTCAAACCCCACAAGACCACATTGGGAAATTGTAAATCCCAAGGGACTTAATTCATGGTAAACGCCCAGTTTTCTTCTCAAACTATGCAACATTTCGTCAAATTGCTTGGGGTTTGCTTTTGTTGCCAAAAGAGTAGGTTTGTAGCATTAGATAGAAAAGAAACATAAAGAAGCCAATAGTCATGTTGAATGTGGATAATAAACATGTAGCTATTCTGAACATATATTGCATTCTTTTTCTGTTGTGATTCTTGGTCACATTAATTAAGTGGATGGCATCACACTTCATTATCTCCTTAGTTTGTTTGATGGAAGAAAGCCTTAAGCTCTCACTCTGTGTTGCTTGACTGTCAGTATCAGACTTTGACAGTGTGTCCACCACGCTACAGGAGTCTAAGGGCCTATATTTAATGACTTGTGCAATTTATTTCATAGATTTAAATTGAAGCTCAAGAATTTTCTTGGAACTGCAAAACTTTTTTGTTTTGAGACAGTACACTGTCATCTAGCATAAGGCACCCTGAATTTACACCTAGCCCTTCTCTCACCTCAATCTCCCAAGACCTGGAGTCGCAGGAGTTAGAAATTTCCGTGTGCTGTAAGAAATAGCACATCTTCCCTGAAGGCCAGATACAGGGAATGTTCTGTTCTATTACTGCTAGAATTCTTTGTGTAAAACATCCATCCAGATGTTTGTTGAACTCATACCCCACATAGCGTCTTCATATAGCATCTTCTTACAAACTGGGAGTCAACATATCCATCTTCCAGGCAGGTACCACTTAGGAGGAGTCAGAGATTCTTGGCACACTTTAAACAATAGTTTCATACAGCACCTACCTCTGTCCTAGCCTTTTTGCAGCTAACCACAGAGATTATGAACTGTGAGATGATGGTTATTTCAGCCACTGTTTGGAAGGATATCAGCTTTCCATGTTACTGTTTAGTAAAAGCAAGCTTAGAGAGCTAAGTTGTACCCAAGTGAGGATGCACAGAATGTTATTTTATTTTTTAACTAAACTTAAAAACAACAAAATACTGTAATGGTGGCAATTACTCTTCAAGTGTCTCAAGGTGAAAGGAGAGAGTCCACAATGACTTCAGTGTGATGAACTTTTCTTTATTTGAACACACACCCAGATGCCCTGTGTTTTTGTTGAAACACACATAGCTGATTCTGTACTTAAAAGGGCTTAGATGATTACATCAGCAACTCAGCATCGTGCCTTGGAAAGTTATGAAATCTCAGCGTATGTAACAATGTTTACATTTTGGCCAAGCAATTCAAACTTTTGTCATCCATTTTCTCCAAGGGCTGGAACTATTCCAGAGATGGTTATATGAGAAATGAGAATTGACTCTGAGCAAAACACAAGCAGATACATGCCTCAGAAAAAGAATTTGGATTCCTTACCTATTATTTTGTTAAAGTGGAAATATGCTTTGCCTTATTGAAAAGCTTAATATCAGAAATCATAAATTATTTAATGGGTTACTTTGAGATAAATACTTTTAATATCTAATTCTTATGGGTAAATACTTTCCACTTTGATTCTAAAATACATAAGTAATTTAAGACAATTATTTCCTCAATATTCAGATTTAATTTCAGTTTTCCATATTTTTACTTGCTGTGTACATTTGTATATTAATATACATGCATTCTTAAACCAATGTTTAATTCCACAAGCAAAATATATGATAAAAACAAAAATGTTTTCTGTAAAAGAGAATGCTTTCAAAGTCCACCTGGCTCATAGATCTAGAACAGAAATGACAAGTTTCTCAATTATTTGTTTAGGCACACGTTATTTTTCTAAGTATATTATTCCTTCTGCATCTATAAACACTAATGTATGGAAATTTTCTGCATAGATGTAGCATATCCTTAGTTGGAAGTTAAGTAAATAACTTCAATTCACTACATTGAAGTGCTTGCATTCCGAGAAGACCTATTGTTTGAACGCCAAAGTTGTCCCCCAAAGCAGAAACAGGAAACATTAAAGTTTGTTGCACAGTAAAGTGACTGGCCCGGGAGGGAAGCTGCTAGAATTGTGAGTTTTTTGTTTTTTTTTTAAAAGACGTTGGATCTCTTCTCTTCCATCCCTTACCCTCACCCCCTTTCACCAAGGCCAGTACTTGCTGAACAAGCACGAAAAACAACCAATAAATGAAAGGAAACTCAAAGGTCACCCCGGGTCATTATTTTCACATACCTTTGAATAATGAGAGCATCACATGTCAGCTGGAGGAGAACAAAATGTCACATTCTCCAGCTAAAGGGCAGCCTCGGTCATAGGTCACAGAAGGGAGGCCAGGAAATAACCTAAGAGGTTAGGCTGGGTGCACAAAGAAAGGTCACCAAATGTCAATGAAAGCATGCAGCTGTTGCAAGATGAAACAACTGAGTCACCCTTTTGTGCTGACATCGGCTAGAAAAAAATGTCTCTGCTGCCATTTTTTTGGCTTGCTGTTTTATAAGACAGGGACATGAATGTACCCAACCCTAAATTAGCCCTTTAAAGAGCAACAGTTTGGAAGTTAAGTGCCACAGTTTCCAAGGACTCAAAATTATGACTTTTTTTTTTTAATCTCAAATGATCAGCACAGCAACGGGCTCCTAACACCAAATTTAGGTATCATCTGGGCTAATAATGTGTTAAGTAGGGAGGCCTCAGGAGAGTTTGGGCATCAGTAACCAGCATTTCCATACTTCTAAGAACTTATCACTCCTCTAACTAAAAGGGGCTCAGATTTCTCTGTTTTTTACAGGGTGGAAGACATGAGTTATCTATAACTATATTTGACCTGGCTTTAGGTAGCTCTTGGTCTGACAATAAAGCCTACTCACAGGGAAGGAGAAGAATGGATAAACTTGCAGGGTCATTTGAAAGGAATTTGAGCAACAATGCTGGTGGAATAAATCTAAGTACCAATCCCGCTCTCAAGTCAACCACTCCTTGTTAAATGTCAGCCCCAGCAGGGCATGCCCGTAACCTTCTCCTAGCTTGGCAGCGGTGTTGCTAAGTGTGTTCAGCCATCAGGTTCTACAGGAAAGAAGTTCAGGCATCTGAACTTGTTTAGACACTTGGCTTACGCATGGCCTCAAAGCAACTCTGGTTTTCTGGGTTTTGTTTTATACACACACTTGACATGGCCTTGAGAGCTATTTTCAGATGATGCCTGAACCTTACACATTTACCAACATGTTCTATTTATCCCCAGACATGTGTTACAGCAAGATATCCTTTTCCTCGGGGTTCCTAAAAGTGGCCTCAGTTTACAGGATGGGCAAGTCCATATCTTTTGAGCCAAATGAACCCCGCTGATATCATCTTAGTGTCAATCCTATATGATATCAGAAAAAATGTACATTTATACAATGAAAATATAAAAATATTGCTACATAAATATGCAAGCATGAGTGCTTATATTTCCCTAAGTAGCTTCACATGAGCTATATAATCTTCTCAGACTCCTGATGTAGTTAATACTGCAATTGTTTTATTGCACAGGAGTTAACTTGTGCACAGAACTAACTTTCCCCACTCATTTACCTGTGAGGCTAAGGTTAGAACCCAGCAAAGGCAATTGCAGGCCTGTACTCTTTCACAAAGTCTAGATTTAGCTACTGGGAAACTATGAGTCAAGGGCATGTAAGTAACGGGTGGTGGTGGTGCACACACCTTTCATCCCAGAACTCTCAGTGAGTTTGAGGCCAGCCTGGTCTATAGAGTAAGATCCAGGACAGCCAGACGTGTTACACAGACAAACCCTGTTTTGAAAATCAAACAAAAAGAAAAAAAAAAGAAACTTCTTGCAAAGATTCGTGCCTCTCAAACCCAGCAGTCTAGTATGGGGTGACATCTAGTGACCTCCAGAGTGGAGGGATCCAGTCAGTCATGGAAGTATCTGTGGGAAAACTGGGGCAATCCTGGACCCTCAGACCCCAAATCCACTCTAAACTGAATTGGCCTGGCAGTTTGAGCTGAAGAAGAGCTTTGTGTCTTTTGGACTGTTTTCTGGACAGCATCTAATTTTTGTAGGATACATATGAATTTGAAGGTTTTTCTGTTGGTCTTTGATACTGTTTTGCAAGTAACAATATTTACTATTTCATACCATTTTACTACTAACTTTAGTAAGGCATTAGTAACAATAATAATAATAATAATGACAACAACAACAATAATAGTAATAATAATATTTTCCAGGAGAAAAACCTCTACAGGAAGAGCAGCCCTTGACAGAAAGAGTTTCTGTTCCAGGCTATTCTGTTTTTCTGTGTTATGTGGGTTCGCAGAGACACAGTCAAGTAAGAGCCCTCACCCAATGATGACCTCAGGATTAGAAGAGGTGAAACATCCTTCCCACCTAATGGGCCTCCAGCATAGGGCACCCCTAGGGAGAACATCATAAATCCTGCAGATGGGAAGGCCGGCAGTGGGGAGAGCCACACAAACCCTGTGGACTTGGAAGACAGAGTTATTTAACACATCAAGAAGTGCATTTTATAAATGAAGTCAGCTATTTGAGCATTCCATCTTATTCGATCTCTCCAGGGGTTGTTGAACTTTCTTTAAAAAGTCATTTTTATGCTTCTTGCTTTTCCTCTGGAATTTCCTTCACCTCTCCTGAATGAAATGGATGTGTAAGCACCTGATTGAGAAATGGCTAAGGTCAAAATTAATAAGGAAAGCAGAAAGTGGGAAAATAGCCTGTCTTTTCTTAACCTCTCAGAGTTCAAGAGACTCAGGATGATTTGGGCAGAGCATGTTAGAACTTCTGACACCAGGCCTCTTTTTCTTATTAAAAAAAAAAAAGTTCTGTCTCAAATAACTAATTCATAGGAGGTAGTCTGTATGGAAGGTGGGTGTTCCAAAGCTGGAATCACAAAACTGAACTTTCTGCTCCTGATCTCACTCAAAGACCAGCTTTTGATCTTTAAAGGTGGCACGCTGAAGAGCCAGTCTGAAGAAAATGATCTTCAAAGACTTGGAAGGATCAAATACCACCTTAAAATGTCAGGCCTACTGAAGTTACCTGATGTGCAGACTGAAGAAGCACAGAGCAGAGTGGTGCGGTGGAGGCAGAACCAGACACCCCTGTGAACGGGCGGAGATGAAGTATTCAGCAGTATATCAAGGATAAACTGTATCTCTGTCTTAGAAGATGTGTGTGTACCATTGTCCCTCAAGAGTCCTTAGGCTTTAATTTGGGAAGGCCACTAGATCATTTTGTCACATAAAGGAACACACACATACCCCACTTCGAATTAACAAATTTGCACCCTGCCACAGAATGGATTTAATTGAAACTTGGAACATCTACAATAAGGTTCATCAGATAAGCATGTGCCAAATTTAAGATTTATAGCCACCCTAAAATGAGAGCTTCTACATCTCTGGGAAACCTCCTCTGTCATCTTCTGAGGAGATAAAGCTTGACATGAGACATGACAACGCCTTGACTTTGAAAGAAAAACCACAATTGACTGAAAAATCAGCACAGAAGGAAAGAAATAAGGACTCTGTGTATGGAAAGGGAAACTAATTTTATTTGTTTACGGATTTGTAAAAGTCACAGCTATCTGATTTGACTCAGTCCAGAAAAAGAAGGAAGAAAGGAAGAAAAAAGACAGGAAAAAAAGAAAGAAAGAAAAATTCTAGTATCTGGAAATGTGTGTTTGCATGCTTCTATGTAAATTAGCTTCTGAATTACTGGCCTAATAGCTCCCATCTGCTTTGTATTAAGTTGATTTTTTATTTTTTCTTGTCAAGTCATGCTTCTTTTTCTAGTATCTGAAAATGTGCCAAACTAAATGTCAGTGCCTCCATCAGGGAGATTTAGAGTTCCTTTTGGAGCAGATAGAAGCCTCAGATGACAAACAGCGCTTGTCCTGAACGTTCCCCCTGCATGTGTGACTTACCTGAGAACAAGGTCAAAAAAGCCAACAGAGAAGAGCTATGATTTGTTTGACTTGACATTCCCCAGTATCTCCCTTTGTCATTCCTGTATCATCATTCTGTGGCCCAAAGGGAGAGCGAGGCAAGCACTTGCCCTTAGGTGTCCCTGGCGGCTGGCCCTGCCTGCCACAGAGAGCTGCTGGGGACTCTCCCTGTGCGAAAAGCCTCCATTTGACTTTAATGATGTTATTTACAGCATTTTCCAGGGCCAGTTTAGAAATACTTCCTCAGAACAGATTCGAACGAGAAAATATACCTCTTCCTCTTCTCCTCTTCATCTTCCCTTTCCTCCTCCTCTTCTTTTTCCTCCTCTTCCTCCATCTAGAACTGCACTCAAGGTTTAAAGACAAACTTTACCAATACACACCATGTCAGATGCTGGCAGGTCCTAACTTGGAGGCGGGGCTTAAGGAACGGTGTCCTTGAGGCCACCTCTTCTAAGGTAAGTCTTGTGGATGAAAGCACAAGATATCCACCATGAAAACACTATTGCAATTAGTTAATGATTAGTCAAGATTCAAAGTGGACTTTTGTGAGGACAAAATTAACTCTGGGTGCTGGGAATACTAGACCACAAAATCGTGTCTCACATCTTGAAAGTGTTTGATATGCAAAACCCAGAGCAGAAATAAGTACATGGTGGAAGCCCTGAGAAGTTGGCTTTGCTTTTTTGGGCTCTGTCTCCTTAAGTAACAAGATATCAAAGACCTTAACCTATTGAAAAGCAAGTTTCTCCCTCCTGAAGCTTCTCACTTTGGCCACATAATGGGCCAACTGTTATGATTGAGGGACACAAAAATAACCCTAGATTGGGGAGGGGATACAGTTCCTTTCATAAACCACTTGCTTAGCATGGGTGGATACCTGAGTTCAATCCCCAGCGTTACATAGACCGGTCCTGAGAAGCACACCTGTAATCCTTCAGAAGTGCGGGATAGATGGATGGGAAGTTTCAGGCTCTACTTGACTACATGGCAAGTTTGAGTCTTAGGCTAGTTTGGACTACATGGAAACCTGTTTGAGAGGAGGGAGAAAGGGAGAGTAGGAGAGGAAGAAAGGAAAGACGGAAGGCGGGGCTGGTTCTGGACAGTAGTAAGATGTAACCATGTACCTGTTCTTAAAATAACAATAATGTAAATTTATTTTCAAATCATTTAGCCTAAGTTTTAGACTCTCCGTTGGGCCATTTCTTACAAAGTCTCTTAAGTTTGGGCAAGAACTGCCTTCTGCCTCAGCGACAAAGGTGGCCATCGCAGCAAACTCCCTTTCTCATTCCTGCCCCACTCCCTCCTGTCTCCCACTCTTCCTCTGTTGGAGACCAGGCCTGCTTAGCATGGAGCGTCTGGACCTGCAGGTGCCTGTGAACCACTGGAGTTGCTTTCCTGGTGCTGTTTCTCCTGGGTGTCCACTGTGACCTGCTGCCTTTAGACCCTCGGGATTTTTCTCTTTGTTTACAAAGCAATTCCAGCTGTTTCTACCTCCCATGCCCAACATTGGGGCTAGGACTCCATTGGAAACTCAGTTACACTGCTTACAAGGACTTGTGGAATAAACGCAGTCATCCAGTTTAAGGAAGCCGGGCTTGGTTGACAAAGCAAGAGGGAAACTCAAGTACTGAAAATGGCTACTTCTTAGTCCAAAGTAAGGAAATTGCAAAGGTGAGTCAGAGGAAGAAAAATGATCTCAAAACCTTTCCATTAAAGCAATGGAGAGGACTTGGGTAATAACTTCCAACTGATTTATAAGAAGACAAAGGGTGTTTGTCTACGTGGATCCCCTATGAGATCCCTTGGCAACTGAGAGGGTTTCTAAAGGTGTAAGGGACATGGTCTTTATGTAGATTTATAACTAATTCTTCTGACATTTTCTCCTTTTCTTTTCCATGTTTCACTTCCCGTCTTGATGAATATCTGTAAACCTTCCCCCTTAAATATAAATGCAGAGTGGCATGTAAGTCCACACAAGGATTTAAATTAAAAATGATCTTTAAGTGAAGCTGCTGGCCAAGTCCTAGAACTCAAAGAAATGGAATTCACTGGTTATAGGGCATAAGTGAGAAAATATTAATGGCAAAATTCTTGATGGAAGCCTGGGCACAATTTCAAGAGTGACCCTGACTCCAGCAACATGGCCTCCACTTAGGTGAAGGGGTAAGGGCAAGAAGGAAAGTTACCAGAGCCTTCTCAAAGTAGAATGGGGGAGAGGTGCCCAGGTGGAGCAGAAGCCGTGGGGGTTGAGAGCAGCCACACAAGGTGCAGTGGTAATATGGGGGAGGAACAGAAAATTAATACCGTGGCTTCTCTCACCTCCAGTGCATTGATCTTCTGCCAGTTTATCCCAGGGGCCAAAAGCAATCAGTAAACTGTTAGCAGGCGAGCAATTGTGGAGGCTGTGCCTTAAGAGGCACAGGAGAGGAGAGGTGTTGCTGAGAGAGATTTGGAGTGGAGAGAAAGGGACGTCTGACATCAAGCTTGTTCTTTAATGAAAGAACAGGGTGAGTCAACCATAGGGTCTGGCCACAAACCTAGTTTGTGAACTACCAGGACTACAGACTGAGGTGCCTTGCCCTCACCTCCTGTGACTGCCCCCTGGAGATGAGGCTTACTATGCTTTGAGAAACAGCACTGTTTTCTGAAATTCATGTTGGGGGTTTAATCCGTGGGAGGTATTGAGTTGATGGGAACTAAATTGCTCCATGGTGTTTGGAGGCAGATCTGAGCATTTACTATGAACAGAAAATATCATCAGGATGGAGCCTTAATAATTCAATATTGCTGGCTTTCTAAGGTGAGGCTGGGAGGGAAAGGGGAACATAAAATCATATACAGATAGACATACACACACACAACACGCACACATGCATGTGGTTGTGCTTCCTTCTTCTCTTGCTATGTCACGCTGAACATCACCTTAGGGCTGCCAGTACAAAGACCATCAGCATTTTCAGCCCCTTTTCTGCCTATCCCCAGATCTCTGATCCAAAATATGCGGCCCTTTGTATGCTTGCCTAGACTCTTGTATTCTGTTTTTATCAACAGAAAAAGAGACATAATATTTAACATGCGATCAAAGTCACATATCCAGTAGGGCCACATTCTTTCTCATTAGTCCTCTGCCCCTCTGCCTCTCTCTAGGGACCTGACCCCCACCCCAGTTCCCCCATGAAAAGACCTAGGAAGAACGTGGCCTCAGCAAACCAGGAGATCCTTCATGCCAGAAACTGAATCACTCAGCAACATCACTTTGGAATTTCCAAGCTTCAGAGCTTGGAAACAAATTAGACAAATTAGAATTCCTGGTTCTTAAATTGCATCATAAAGGTCTTTTTATTATAGAAGTATAAGCAAAGAGACTGAAGACTGGCCAGGCTTTATATCATACAGACATGGATATCAGGGTTTGCTTTCTCATGTGCTAGTTGTAGACTTGGGGAAATATGCCGAGCTTAATGCTTTCTGGTTTGAGTAGGTACAATAGTTTCTACATCACTGGGGCTTCTAGAAAAATCACAGCTCTTTCATTGCTTGCTTCTATTTTGTTATATTCTACTTTTTCTGTTTTTTGTTCTTTTTTTTTTGTTTTGTTTTGGAGTAGGGTCTTATGGAGCCCAGGTTGAAATCTTTATTTTCTTGACTCTCTCTTCTCAGCACAGAGATTATAGTCATGTGCAACCACAATGCCTGGCTGTCATTGCTTAGTTCTAGTATGTATTCAATTCCTTGGTAGTTAGGCTGTTATTTCCAAAGCCTTTTAGAAGGCCCTTTATCCTCTTCTGACTTCCACTTTAGATGCTGTGCTGTCTTTGTTTTGGGTGAACTGCTCTTCTAAGGTTTGCAAATTGCTGTTTATTTTAGACCATCATCAATGCTAGGAAATTCTTACCTCTTATATCTTTCTATATTGGTGTTTCTATTGTATCTCTATTTTCCTATAAAATAATAACCAGATATAAGTTCCACTCTGTAAATTTAATGTTTCCTAAGCTCCACTCACTCAGATTGAACTTTGAGGCATTTCCTCTACTCTACATTCCAATTTTAGACTGTCTCTTTAGCTGTGTTTGTTGTCTCTCTAATTTCTACTCCCTATTAAAGTTCAAGAGTTGTATTTTTCCATTTTAAGTATTATCTTCACTGGGGTTTCTATTGCTGTGATAAAACACCATAAGCAAAAACCACTTGGGAAAAAATGGGTAAAGCTCAGCTTATAACTTTCAGGTTACACTCCATCATTGAAGGAAGTCAAGGCAGAACCCAAGGCAAGAACCTGGAGGTAGAACCTCAGGCCAAGGTTATCAAGAGTGTTACTTACTGATTTGTTCCTTGTGGCTTGCTCAGCCTGTATTCATAAAGCATCCAGGACCAACTGCCCAGGGTTGTTACCCTCCCACATAAACCATCTATAAAGAAAATGTTCCAAAGCCTTCTCCACAGACCAATCTGTTGGCAGCATTTTCTCAATTGATGTTTCCTCTTCCCAAGTGACTCTAGCTTTTCCCAAGTTGACATAAAATGCCCGGCACAACTGGTTTTATATTTTTAATTTTTAAAAATAAGTTCTATCTGGTGAATTTTTGCAGTGCCATTCTCATTGCCCTCATACTTGGTGCCTTTCTTTAAAAAGAATCTCTAAATATGGGGCGTTCTTACACACACAAACTTCAGGAATTCTGCTATCATGTCCTGGCAGATATGGTTTCCCTGTTGGAATTGTGCATTTTATCAGATTTGGGGATTATTTTCCCTGTTGCACTTTTTACTTCTCTTGTTTCTGTTCTGAGGTTAGGCTTGATGAGACTTATTTGTGGGGCTATTCTGAGTCCTAGCCAGAGAGAGCATTTCTCTTTAAAAGTTCACCCACCAGCAGGCACAACCAATCAGAGGTGGCAATAAATTCAGGGTACAAACCCAAATCAGGGTCAGCAGATGCTCACACTCCCAGAAGGAAGACTTTTTTAATTTGTTTTTTTTTGTTTGTTTTCATTTTGTTTTATCTTTTTCAAATCAAGGCAAAATTCCTATACTAAGAAATTAATCACTTGAAAAATATACACATAGTGGCATTATGTATTACAGTCACATGGCAGTGTCACCATCACCCGAATACATCTCTTTCACAGCTGCAGACAGAAACCCTTTCCACAGTGGTGAGCAGTTTCTCCCCAGTACCCATCCTCCCAGGTTCAAGACAACCTCCTAAAGCACTTTCTGCTTCTACAGAATTCCCCGACTGGAAGTGGCATATGCATGGAATCATGCAGCATGCCCTGTTTGTAATCTCATTTCTGCTTCCAGATGCTGTAGTGGACACCAACCCCTTACACATGTGAGGCGAGGACTCTACATTGACCTCTATCCTCCTCTTTATTTTTGTAACTACTGTGAATAAGGTTGCCATGAACAAATGTGTATTAATGCATACTTAGGGTGTCATAGGCAAAAGCATGATGACAGATTCATAACTGCCACTGTGGAAATTCCTAGTGAAATGTATGTCCTGGCTGAGAAGCCAAATTTCACTTGAACATCAGAACTGTATTTCCCCCCTCCCTATAGAGTGCTCACTTACAATTCCCAGGTGACAAGGACATGGCTTTTAGAAGGGAGTGCTCTGCTTTCCCAGATCTCACTGCCACCCTTTCATCGGTAGGAAGACAAAACTTACTAGCCGTCACCTAGAACCTTGCTGCCCAGAGGGATTCTTCATTGTGAGACGTGCCACTAAAAGACCATGAAAATTAAGGAACCCCCATAGAATGACTATTTATGGGCGAACTCAGACTTGAACCAACAGAATCATAGTCCAAGAGAGGGCAAATTTCATCATGAAGATGACTGAAGTAGGCAAAGTGAATAGACTCTCCAGAAAGTAAAGTTTCCATTGAAGCTGACTATAGATGTCATTTCCTTATTGATCCAACCCAAGCATTGATCATCGTGTGTCTATTCAGCCTCTTGATTTTGCTCTATTGAAAGACTAAGGGATGATTTGCTATAGTTAAAATGCTTCTCATTCAGAACAGTTGGGTATTGGGCCAGGGAGATGGCTCAGCACATAAAAAGTGCTCGCTCTGCAAGTCTGAAACCTAAGTTCAACCTCAGAAACTCATGTAGAAGAAAAAATAAAACAATTCCCAAACATTATCCTTCGACTTCCACATTTGTACCACAGCTTCTCTGCCCACACTTGTACATGTGCATCACACACACACACACACACACACACACAGAGGGAGAGAGAGAGAGAGGATGAGATAAAGAGAGAAACTAATGAATGAAATGAAATTTAAAAATAAGAACAGTTCCGGAAAAGTGTCTCCATGCTTAAGAGAACTGGTTGCTGTTCCCAAGGACCCACACTATATTCCCAGCACCTACATGGTGGCTCATAGTTGTATATACCTCTAGTCCCAGGGCATCCAAAACCTTCTTCTGACCTCCCGTAGACTCCAGAAACACTTGATGCACAGACATACTTGCAAATGAAAGATCCATATACAAAACAAAACTTAAGAAATATGATTTCTAGATATTTAAACTTGAGTTTAAGTACTTTTTATATAAAAACCTTAAAGTTGGCCAAGATATATATTTTTTCAAACACATCATCAAGATCATAATACTGGTAAAAGTAACTTTATTCAATACCTTACAAAATGTTCATATGTGAAATTATTCCATTTTGTGTAACTACCATTAACAATGAATGTGTTTTGCCTACTTACTAATTTTTTTTGTTCCACAAGCAACAAGTATCATTGTGTGCCTTTGGGCTGGAGACAGTAGAAGCTTTCTTTGGCTCTTAAACTTGGTCTTACTATTAGTACAATTTGGGTCAGGCTTACTGTACATGAATGTAGTAGTTACATCATTATATTATAAGCAGCTAATTGTATTGCCAGCACTGATGAATTATTCATGGTATAATCACATAATTTACTTCACAATGATGTTTTATTTTGCATGCTAATTTGAACATGGTACATTTTTCACATTTTGATCTAGAGATGATCTCTGATAATGACCTGTTTGTGGATATGAGGCATACAGTGACCTCGGTAGTCCATTTTTCTCTAAACATTGCTTCAGAATGTGTATATTTTACCAGGGTGATAAAGGTCAGCATGAGTCAGGACCCTGCTAATAATTTCTCTTAAGTCCCTCTAATTATCACTTATTAACTATGCTTCCAAAATGATTATTTTTCAACACAAAACATTATTTTACCCAGGATCTTACAACACAAGATCATCTGTTTTTTCTCTTCTTCCATTCAAAGTTCCTAAGCTCATCGTTCTCCTTGTCCCTGCTCTGTCACCAGTGTTTCCTTTTAATTACTCCCTCCCTGCTTGCTCTCTAAGCCATTCCCCACACTCAATCTCCTTCAGGTAACCTGTAATTTTATGTACAGGGCAATGACTCACAGTTGACCAGGGGATAGCTGTCTTAATGGTCTCCCTGTCTTGTCTTTCTTACCTCAAATCTTTGCATGGTTGTCAGATTAATTCTTCCACAGCCACTGATTAAAGCATGTGCTTTTCTACACAAAAGCATGCCAGGGCTTATTCCTCATGACCCATGAAACCACTTTAGTTCACTTTTAAAACTTCCCTAAAGTGCCTACTTTTGAACGATCTTATTTCATTTGCATCCCATTGAGTCTACCTATTTCTCTGCAAATCCCTCAAGTTCATAACAAGATCCACACTTCCTCCTGCCTGGAATTTCCAAAGTTAATCCGTACCTGTAACATGCTTACCATTCTCTTGAGGTTAGGCACAAATGCAATCCATTACAATATCCAATTTTTTCTCACATGTCCCTTAGCACTTCCATCCTTCAGATAAACACATCCTTGCATTCTTAATTTTACCTTCCTTAAAAATTGCAACCTTGGTTTTCAATAGCCTGCTGGCAGCAAGGCAGACCCTTTGTCTGCGAGGTCCCCTG
>LOEQ01004194.1:146132-156450 GCA_001685075.1 Bramus lutescens | reverse complement strand
AGGCAGGGAGGGGAGCAGAGAAAAATGTAGAGCTCAATAAATATCAATTAAAATATAGAAGAAACTAGGAATAGAAGGAACATATCTCAATATAATAAAGGTAAAATATGACAAACCTATAGTCAACAAAATGCTAAATGATGGAAAACTTAGCAACATTTCCACCAAGACAAGAATTAAGAATTTCTGCTATTCAATATAGTGTTTGAAGACTTAACTAGAGCAGTAAGACAAAATGAAGTAAAAAGGCTGCAAATAGGAAAGGATTAAGTCAATGTGTCCTTATTTCATTTGATTGATTCTATATGTAACAATGTCCTAGACTTTAGCACAGTTGACTCCATGATAGAAGTATGACTGTAAAACTCAGTACATGGACAAGACCACCTGCCAAAGCTAAAACAAAGACCTAACCCACTAAAGTGTATCGTTCTGGGAAAGTCTCTAAATGTACTAACCTTGCTTTCTGGCTTCTGTAGTTCTACTTCTGGCTAATAGTTTTCATTAACTGAAATATGTCAACCCAAGACATGATTTTTGTGCTTAAAAGTTCAGCCTGAGAAAGGCCTGGGTCTACACTGGGATTCCCAAACACATAGTATGTTCACTGGCCGACTAATCAAGATTTCTATCAGTTTAAACCCATTTGTAAGCAGTGGTCTCTGGTGTATACCCCACAGCACTACACCTGAGACTCAAAAGAATCTACCAGAAAACTCTCAGCGCTGATGATCATTTTCAGTAATAAGCAAGGACTGAAATTTAACATACAAAATCAGTAGCCTCCCTATAAACCAATGATAAACACACTGAGAATAAATCAGAAAAACAACCCCATTCACAATAGCCCCCCCACAAACTTATGAATAAATCTAATCAAGAAGAAAGTGGCTCTTCCTACAGAGTGAGTTCTAAGCCAGCCATGGATACAGAGTGAGAATCTCTATCAAAAAGGGGGAAAAAAGTACAAAAAACAAAAACAAAAAGCAACTAGATAGGCAAGATAACCCACTGATGCAATATTTGAAGTCTGTTATGAGTAACCAATTGCTTTCTAACTGGGTTTGATGCCTGCTTCATAAGAAGTTCACATATGGTATTGTAAACCCATTCAAATGCCTAGGTTAGGGAAATCATAAACTCTCGATGGGAGGCTATTGCTGTCATTTTGGTAAATAAGATATGTCTATAAAACTATCCCTGTGCCCCTTTTATGAGACAGGATCTCACAAGACCAGGCTGGCCCAACTCTGAGAGATCCAATTGCTTCTGTCTGGCCTGCCAGCTTCTACCTCCCGTGTTCTGGAATTAGAAGTCATGAACCACCAAATTTGGTCCTGAAATTATTCTTTAAATAACTATGTTTATACTCACAGATTAGCGCTACATTAGGGTAGTCAGAAATACTTTGTGCAGGTCAGCCATGCCTGTGAAGAGTCATGACTAGAAGGACAGGGAATACATGACTATGAAATGGTCAGTACAATGTGACTATAAGGCCCCCATGGAGAACATATAGAAAGAATGTAATTGAGTGGACGGTATACAAGTGTGGAACGCTGACTTCCAGGAATGTCGTGGTTGTCACACTCCTTAACTCTCAGTAGCTCTGATAACTTCCACAAGATCTGCCTAAGACTGGGCTGGTCAACATCCTGTCATTGAGCAGGGAAAGATTCATGGGCCCCCACCTGGCTCTGAAGATTTATAAACAATAAAGGGTTGCAGGGGAGGGAGAAACATTTTCTTCAGTGGTAAAACCACTGTTTACTCCCGTAAATGAACAACTGTAATGAAACTAGACATGAGAAGGAGGAGAGAGAGCTGAGACGAGGAAGGGGGACAGGAGAAGTGGGAGGGTACAAAAGAGAGTAACAGAGGATTATGGCATGTATATGTCCACACGTGAAATGTCATAATGAGCGTCTATTTTAGCTTACAATTCCAGGTATAGCCCGCTGCTGCTAGAAGTCATGACAGCAGGAGCTGGAGCAGTTAGTCATAGCACAGTCAGGAGCAGAGAGGAAAGAAGCATGCGTACTTCCAGCAGTGAGCTCTCTTTCCTTACACCTACACGGTTCAGTACACTAGCACAAAGAATCATGTTGTCCACATGGGGCTGGCTGCTCCTGTATCAGCTATCATCAAAACAAGCACCCATGCCCACCGGCCACCTGATCTAGACCATTCCTCAGATCCTCTTCCCAGATAACTCCAAGCTGTGTCAGGCTGACAAACTAATCACCACAGTGTCTGACCAGTTTATGGTGACTTCACACAAGCCAAAGTCATCTGGGAAGAAGGGACTTCAGGTGAGGAAATCCCTGTACCAAACTGGCCTGTGAACAGGCCTGTGTTGCGTTTTCCTGGTTAGTAACTAATGCAGGAGGGCACAGCTCAAGTGGACACCACCACCCCTGGAGTGGTGTAAGAAAGCAGGCTGAGCACAAGCCACGAGGAGCAGGCAAGTAGCAACAACATTCCATGGCCTCTGTATCAGCTCTTGCATTCAAGTTCCTGTTCTGAGTTTCAGCCCTGACTTCTCTGGTTATGGACTACAAGTTATAAATAAGCCCCTTCCTCCCCAGGTTACCTTTGGTGTCACGGGGTTTTATCACAGCAACAGAAACCCTAAGACGCACAGTGAATAATTACAAACTATTTGGATAATTCAGGGAATATGAAGGGGAGGAAAAAGAAAGGAACAGTGAGGGTGTAACTCCAGTAGAGCATGTGTTCTGTACACACAAATCTCTGTGTTTCACTACGGGAAGAAAACAACAAGCAAGAAATAGGAGGAGAAAGGGGAAATGTAAAGGATTTTCAAATAAATTTAAGAAACTTAAAATGAACTTTAAAAATCTTTATAGAATCATTTTTAAATAGCTAAACATCAATATATTCAGTAATAATGACATACATTTTCATTACAATCTGAAACTGTTCCCATGTATTTTACCTGACGAAATATCTCTGTGACAAAGTTTACATTGCTTCTTTTGGATGAAAACACTCTGCGAACAATCTCGATGTCCGTGAGATGCTCTTCGTCAATGCTACAGAGACTAGAAGAGCTAGGCTCTCGCTCTGTGAGAGTGCTTGTATTAGAATGAGACTGCTCTGGCTCGGTAGTTTTGTCTGCTTTATCAACATTATCGTTTTTGTTTTCTTCTCTGGACACCAAACTAGCAGCTGCTCTCTAAAATTAAAACAAAAATGAAAGATATCATCATCACTCAACTCAATGTTTTGCTTTTAGTAAATACTGGCATACCCCAAGGCCACATCCAACACTGTTAAAAGCCAGATAAACAATTACAATCCATGCTGAAAAATTAAGTAGAAATGCAGATAATACCTAAGTGACATAGGAAAAACTCAAATGTGTAATAACAAATCATCTACATACTCTTAATTAAACTGAGGTAATTCAATTAAGTCATCAATTAAACCCACATGAAAAAACTTTCAACACACAGTCACAAAGAGAGGAAGCTCAGGTCTTTAAGAATGAGTAAATAATTGACAAGAAAGCAGCACCAGGCTATTTATTTCACAACACTAAATATTAAAACTTTTCTGAAGCAGAACAAGAGGAGTGTGGGGACTGCAGACCACCAGACCCTGAATTTCCTGTAAACAATTGCTTCCCTCTGCTCTGAGCAGGAGACCCTGATGGCAGGGGAGTGGTTTCTGATGGGTCTGCAGCTGAAAGATCCTGAGAGCTGGGGCGTGGCCAGAGCACTATATAAGCTGTCCCTGAAAACAAAAATGGGGACATTTTTGTTTCAATGATGACCCATGTCTCTGTCTCCATATGTGTGTGTGTTTAAATCTCCAGGCCCTTGCCTGAGACTCATGAACTATCTCTCCTAGTGCAGGCGCTGCACTTACAGGGGTAGTACCCTAGTACACGTAGTAGTACCAACAGTACAGAGAGGAGGAAGCAAGATTCATGACAGAAAACAAAGAAATAAAATTAAGAGAAAATCTTGGGAATTTTGAGAAAATGCTATTCACTATAATAACAAAATACTCATCAAGCCTGGAGACCAAGATTAACCTGGTCAAACTGGTTTCTTACCAGAAATGCAGGGATGGCTCCACATATATAAATAAATAAACAAACATAATTCAACACAAAAATAGACTAAAAGACCAAACTATGTGATCATCCCATTAGAAAAGGTCTTTGACAAAATCCAACATTACTTCATGATAAAAGTCCTGGAGAGACTAGGGAGACAAAGAATATACATCAACATAATAAAGGCAATTTATAGTAAGCTCACAGCCAATGTCAACCTAAATGGAGAAATATCAAAGCACTTCCACTAAAATCAGGAACACGACAAGGATGTCAACTCTCTATACCAATTCATATAGTACTTAAAGTTTTAGCTAGAGCAACAAAACAACTGAAGGAGATCAAGGGGATACAAATAGGAAAGGGAGAAATTCAAGTATTTTTATTTGCAGATGATAGGATTTCTATACAAAAAAGACCCAAAGAACTCCACTAGGAGATTTATACATCTGCTAAACACTTAAGCAAAATAGCAGGATACAAAATTAACACACAAAAATGAGTAGTCTTCCTATATATAAGTGAAAACAGGGAATAGTACCTTTTACAATAGTCTCAAAAATATATATTGTAATAATTCTAAACAAGCAAGTGAAAGACTTCTATAATAAAAGCGTTAAGACACTGAAGACATCAGAAGATAGGAAGATTTCCCATGCTCACGGACCCATAGGATTGTGAAAATGGCCATCTTATTAAAAGTATCTACAAATTCAATGCAATCCCCAAAAAAGCTCAACACAATTCTTCACAGAAATTAAAACTTGATATGGAAAGACAAAAAAAAATTCAGGGTACCAAAACAATCATGCAAACAAAAGAACTGATAGAAGTTCATTATCCCAAAGTTCAAGTTGTACGACAGAGCTACCTTAATAAAACCAGCATGTTATTGACATAAAAACACACCCTGATCAGTGGAATTGAATTGAAGACCCAGACATAAGTCCATACACCTATGGATACTTGGTTTTTGACAAAGAAGTCAAAAATAGACATTGGAGAAAAGATCACATCTTCAACAAATGTTTCTAGTCATGCTGGATGGCTGAATAAAGAAGAATTCAAATAGAACAATTATTTATCAGCCTGTACAAAACTCAACTCCAGATGGATCAAGGATATCAACATAAGCCCAGACACCTTGAATGTGATAAAAGAAAAATTGCTGGAAAGGTTCAAGCTCATTGGCACAGGAAATTACTTTCCGAACAGGACATTGATAACAATAAGATCAACAACTAATCAATGAGACCTCAGGACGCTGAAAAGCTTAACACACTATCATTTCAGCAAAGTAGCAGTCTACAGAATGGGAAAACGTACGATAGAGGGTTGGTATCTAAATATATATAAAGAACTAAAAAAAAAACTAAACAAAAACACAACAACAACACAATTAAAAGTGAGATATAGAACTAAGCAGAGTTCCCAAAAGATGAATCACAAATGGCTGAAAAACACTTAAAGAAATAAATGGTCAGCCCTCTTAACAGTGAAATGCAAACTAAAACTACTTTGAGATTTCATCCTATACCAGTAGGAATGGCCAAGATCAATAAAACAAATCACATCACATGCTGGTGTGGATGTAGGGAAAAGGGAAACTTATTCACTGCTAGTGGGAGTGCCAACTGGTACAGTCACTATGGAAATCAGTGTGGTGGTTTCTTAGAAAGCTGGGAATCTATATACATCAAGAGCCACCTATACCACTCTTGGCACAAGTTCTTTCGATATACAGGGCTCTATATCCTACTACAGAGGTACTTACTCATCCATGTCCATTGCTACTCTATACATAATAGCCTGAAATTGTGAACAGCCTGGATGTTCATCAGCTAGTGAGCAGATAATGAAAACGTGGTACATTTACACAATGGAATACTATTCAGCTGCTACAAAAAAATGAAAGTCACAGGTAAATGGATGGAACTAAAAAAAAATCATCCTGAAAGAGGTGACTCAAACTTTAAAAAGGCGTATATTGTATGTTTCTCTTATATGCGGATGTTAGTTTTCAAACCTTTGATGTGTGTGCTACAACTCCCACAAAAATTAAGTTTTTAATATGGGAGGGACTGGGAGTAGAGGAGGATCTCCCAAGGAAGGGAAAATAGAATATAATAGTGTGGAGAGACAAAGGGAAAACCAGAATAAGAAGATTATACAGGGAGGGGGATGAAGGAGAAAGGTAAAACAGGGAATATGGAGAGGAACAAATAACACTATGGCCATTTGAAAAACCATATGAAAACGTACTACTGCAGAAGCTTCCTACAATCTATACATAAATGAAGAATTTAAGTGAAGTCATCAAATAAGGGAGACAAGGCCCCAACTAGACATCTTATGCCACCAAATAAAACCTCCAGTGCCAGGAATGGATTGCATCATGTAGTTGCTGGCTAAAGGGACCCAATGGAAACACCCAAACATCAAAGCTATTGCCAAGGCTATTGGTTACTCTCCAATAACCTGATGGAAAGACCTTATTGCTGAAGACACTTACATCATCAGTATCACCCAGCTATAACCTGACTGCAAGACATCCTGATGCAACAACAATGGTACAAATGTCATGGGAGTAAACAATCCTTTTCTAATTGGATTTCAGGCCGACTTCAGGAGATGGAACTCATATCTGGTACCATCTGCTCAAGTGGCCAAGAACCTGAGACCAGAGAGTTCATGCTTCTAGGGGGAAAAAAACCTAATACTATGATTCTGCTACAAGCGCACAGCAATAAAATGGTTTCCAATGACACTGGCATATGGCTCTATGCATAGCTCAGTGCCTCACTCAATCCTTATCAAAGATGCTTCTTCCTGCAGTAAGTGGGGGCTAACACTGAGACAGCAACCGAACAATGTGCAGAGAATGAGAGACTTTGGAGCACTCCATTCTAAATGGGATTTCTTCATCAAACTCACCTCTCAAAGCTCAGGGATCTATTTGGAATAAAAGGCAGAACTATTATAAGAGCCAAAGGGGACAGATGACAGCAAGGAAACCTTATTTTCCATACAGAACAGGACTGATGCACATATGAACTCAAAGAGACTGTGAAAGCATGTATAAGACTTGCACAGATTAAAGCCAGATGGAATCCCAGCACTGCGAGGTTGAAGTGGACACGGGATCCCGCCTTTACCAAGAAGCTATCTGCAGCTGATGCCCGCTGGCTAAGGAATCTCACTAGCTGTATTAGCCACACCTTGGGGGGGGGCCCTCCATGGCCAGAAGGAATTGGCCACTACAAAATAAATTCAATGGTATTTTTGTAGACTTTTTGCCTCATTTTGCTTTGTTTGAATTTTTTATTTTATTGGTCTTCTGCTTGTTTTTATTTTCATTTTGTAGGTGCATGTGATTCTTGTTTTTGTTGTTGTTTTGGGTTTGTTTGTATTAAAGAGATAGGGAGAAAGAATATATAGTTGGGTGGATAGGGATGTGGGAAAGATCTGGGAAGAAGCAAGAAAAATGAAATCAAAATATATTTTATTTTCAGTAAAATTGTTTAAATTCATAAAAAGAAATAAAGATTTGACATTTAAGTCTGTGCCAACATTAAATTCAAATAAATGGCATCACTCAGTAAACACACACACACATACATACACACACACACACACACACACACACACACGTTGGGGAAAGCACAGTATTAGGGGAAAAGATAACCTGAAAAAGAAGTGTAAGGATGAAATACTGTTGAATTAAAAAAACCCATAATTTAAAATCCTAGTTTCTCCACTGTATAGCTATGCAACATTCTATTATATTTTTAGACTCAGTGTCTGTTGAAAATGGAAGCATTTGGGCCAGATTTCAAATCTGTATTCTGTGACTGTTTAGAATGTAAAAAGGATGAGGTTGGAAGATAAATCAGTAGGTAAATTGATGGTTATGAAAGCATGAGAATCAGAGATAAATTAAACTTACCATACCCTAAATAGGGAAAAACATCACACAAAGGTTCAGTACTATCTGCAATTTCAGGGATCCAAGGGATCTCCAAACCTATACTCTATGAATAAAGGAAACTATTCTCTATTAAACTTCTGTGATAAATTGGAACCTAAGACTAATACATGACTAAAATTACCATCTATATCCCCCAAGCTTTCTTAACTTTTAAAAAAAGAATTTTAGGTATTTACTATACAAACTTTATTTCCCATTAAGAAATGAATACTAATTTTTCTTCTCCTTTTTTTTTTCATTTTCGAAACTGGGTTTTCTCTGTTTATCCCTGGCTGTCCTAGAACTCGCTCTGTAGACCAGGCTGGACTCCAACTCAGAGATCTGCCTGCCTCTGCCTCCCAAGTGCTAGGATTAAAGGAATGTGTCACCACAACCCAGCTAATACTATTTCTACAATAATAATGGTTAAAGTTTGAGTTATGAGATAGATTTATGCAAATAAGCTGTCTCTAGCATCTATTCTAAACATGCTGTATAACTAAGGCAGATGAACTCTGGAAGCCATTTCTAACTTTAACAGCCTTGCTTTATTTGTATATTACCTGAATATTCTTTGGCAAAACTTCACCTTCCATCCCAGGAATATTAGGTCCTGAATGTGGTTTTGGCTCAAGCCAGAAAGAAACCAGCCAACGAATGACAATAACCCGAGCTTGGATGAAAGGCTCTTTTGTACAATATATTGCTTCATTGGTTTCAGCATCCTTCTTTATCATCACGTAATGAGGCTTTGGTCTGATCTGTGGGATATCTATGTGAAAAATGGAAAGCAAAACATAAAATGAAAAATGCAATTACTCTTAGCTAAGCCTACATTTTTTAACTCTTAGAAGATATTCTGACACTACACTGGTTTTAGAAGTGTTCATTTAAAAATAATCATTTTATAATGTAAGATGCTAGTTAAGAACCTAGAAGAATGAAACATATATTAGACTAATATATAAAAGTATGATTTTCCAAAATACCATCAATCCCAGCAGAGGCAGGTGGATCTCTGAGTTCAAGGCCAGCCTGATCTACAGAGCAAGTTCCAGGACAGCCAGATCTGTTACACAGAGAAACCTTATCTTGAAAACAAACAAAACAACATTCAATGAGATGGCCATGATGGCAACACCTGAGCCTGCTAGTTGCCTGAATTTGCCACATCCTTCTTCAAAATAAATTTTCTACATACAGACTTATCTCTTCCTCTCATATATAGATTGCCCAGGTCTTCCTCTAATCAAGATTTGTACACAAGACTCTAACGCATGGCTCCAACAGGTCACTTGGCAAAACCACTAAAAATTGGACAAGAAATGATGAAAATAAACAATTTAACAATTTCTACAATTTGATTGTTCGCTGAACCCTTGAGAAATCATAGCAAAACAAATTCACAATATAAATTTTAAAGTTGGACATGATGGCACATACCTGTAATCCCAGCACTCAGGAGGCTGAGACAGGAAGATCACAAACCTGGGACCAGTCTGGGTCTGAGTTATTGGGCTATGTATCAAGTTCCAGACCAACTTAGGCAGCTTACCAATTCTGATCAAAATTTAAAAAAGAAAAGAGTACGCACACACCCTAATAATCATAAAATCATTAGAATTCAATTTAATCTACTGCTAACTCCAATGGATGAGATCCAGAGAGTAAACTTTTAATGAAACCTTTCCATTCTCAGTAAAAATTTGTTACCACAAATGCACTTTCATTATGAATCTGAGTATAGCATCAATACAAATGGTCAGTTTTCTGAAAGTAAATACCAACTTTACACTGACATTCTATTCTTATGTGTGTTCTTTTATAAAATTCAGAATTATACCTACCAAGTACAGGATGATATAAACTATTCTCCTTGCAGATGTTTGGGAAAATATAAGGCAAGTAAAACTTCTTAAAATGTGAAAACAAAAATGAAAATCCCCTTTCTTGGTTTTCTTTGTTCTTCCATTCTAAACTTTTTACCTAAAATAAATGATATTGTTAGAATCATTCCAATACAAAATCTCTTGAATATAGTTTAGCTGTTATAAACAAGCTTATAAAGGTTATAATATATTGAACCTTTCAGATTATGAACATCATAATATATAGCAAATGTTATTCTTCATTTTATTAACATAAGATACAAAGTGGTTTCTGTAATTCCTTTAGCCACCCATAAGGCTGCATTTCCGGGTTTGGAGGCTAGCATACATCTCCCAGGTGCACATGCGTGAGTCTCCCGCTATCTGCGTCACCAG
>LOEQ01004194.1:120389-132822 GCA_001685075.1 Bramus lutescens | reverse complement strand
AGATAGATAGATAGATAGATAGATAGATAGATAGATAGACAGACAGATGATAGTGACAGGACAAAAGGGTCCAGTAAGAATGGTTGCAGTGATGTTGGTAAACAACTCATCCATGCACTCATCCCGTCAAAGTTCTGGAGTTATTCAAATTATAAGAGTGAATTTATTTAAACAACTATTTTAAAATTTACTTAAAAGCCCTGTGAAATGACCTTGTTTACTATTTATTTGTGACCTAGCTACAAATCTGGAATTCTGGAGTAACCACTGTACTGAATGACCTAAACCAATCCTCATACATGGAAGAGTACAAATACTATAGAACCAATGATGAATGCTCTCTCAGAAAGAGAGCAGAAAAGAGAAAAAGGAAAATTCACTCTCTGACAAGCACTGAACTCTAAGTTACTTTTCTCAAATGAATTGAAGACAATTAATTCAACAAACTTCAGGAAAAAGTCAAGGAGGAAAGTATAAGTGATATGGATGTTTTACTGGTTTTGTTTGTTGATTTGTTTTAAGACAATGTCTCAGGAGAGACAAGGTTGATCTCTAACTGTGTAGTTAAAGATGACCTAGAATTTCTGATCCTCCTGCTTCCAGCTCTTCAGTGCTGGGGTTCCAGGAGGGCGTTATCACACCCACTTTATGCAGTTCTGGGGACCAACTCAGGGCCCTGAATATATTTAGCAAACACTCTGAGTCATCCCAGCCCTTTTACTCAGGGTTTTTCGGGGCTTTTTTTTTGTCATAGAAAATAAGTATAATTATATTATACCTTTAAGGAGTTTCCTGTGTGGAGTAGTTTCTTTAAAATCAAACCTGAAAAGAAAAACATGATTTTAAATATTCCTATCTTCTTATATATTTATAAATGTCAGAGTTCTCGGTCAGACTTGAAAACACTTTTAAACAAGTCCTTGGCAATCTCTAAATTGTTCTTGGTGACTTTGGTAAACCCTTTGATCAAAACTGAGATCATAGGGGCATATAAAAAAGTCACCTTTCAACACAGTTGAACATTATTGACAAATACTTTATTTGACAAAATTACTTTATTGACAAAATTTGATCCTAAAATTTTGCTTAACACAACAATCTATCCACCTCGTATTTATGCTGAAAATATAAAGAAAACATTTTACCACTAGTAAAAAACTATTGTAAAAAGGTTTTAATTAACCAAAAGAACATTCATTAATTTCACTATTTCCTAATAATTATTTTCATTACTGTAATATCCAGAAATGAATATTAACTAAGAACAAATCCAAATACAATATTATGTT
Organism: Bramus lutescens; assembly: GCA_001685075.1. Lineage (NCBI taxonomy): Eukaryota > Metazoa > Chordata > Mammalia > Rodentia > Cricetidae > Bramus > Bramus lutescens. The sequence goes on along the minus strand of LOEQ01004194.1, from coordinate 131,533 downwards.
GGTTATTATTTAAACATTTATCTTTGTTTTACTTAACCATACAATGGCACACTGAAGCTTAAATCATTTTCTTCCTTTCTTCTCTAGAGGAAAGCATTATATATGTTTTGGAATTATCACTTACAAAATATTTTTATATTACTACTTACTTATAAACCTATTCATTTCTCAGCATCAATCACTTAAAACCTTATATAAAGGGTATCATATACAGCAACTCATTTATAAGTTATTGCTTTTTATATCTAATATTAACTTTTCAAATTTATCTACACTGGTCTATGTAATTCTAGATAATTCATGCTTAACTACTTTAAATTTTATCATTATGCAAATAATGCAAATATATTACAAAATGTATCTACTTTATACAAAGACATCTGGCTTAATTTCAATTTTCTGCCACTATCAAGACTACTATAACAAATGTTATTCATGACTGTTAGAATATGACTTTTCTTAGACATACAAACTGCAGTAAAATCACTCACTTTTAGCTTTACCAGATATTAAGAAATTTTACAATATAATGAAAATTAACAATACCAAGCAGTATGTGACACTGCTCTGGTATGTGATGGCAGCATGACCCAAAGACAGACTCTAACACTTGATAATTAATTAGTGTTAAGTTTTTATGTTTCCATTTGATGTTTTCTGGTGCCAATGAATGTCCTTTTGTCTGTCCATTCAAATTTTATTCAGTTGTTTATTATGTTATTTTATAATTTTCAAGTGGACAAACTTTTGTAATTTAAAGATCTGTATTGTTTTTATTTACATGTATGTGTTTGTGTGTGTGTGAATAAATGTCACGTGTGCAGGTGCTCTTGGCAGCCAGAAGAGGACATCAGTATTCCCTTGGAGTGAGTTGCTTGCTATGGGTGCTGGAAATTGAACTCAGGTCCTCCAGAATAGCAGCACATCTTCTCATCCACTGGTTCATCTCTCCAGCCCTCAAGTTTTTGCTTTTGCTTAATATTAACAGTTGTGTGTGTGTGTGTGTGTGTGTGTGTGTGTCCTACTAATTTCCTGCCAGCTCTATAAACTGAAGCTATCTTTTCTCAGACCAGTAAGTTATGTTTTTGTTGGGGGAGGAGTATTCTTTCACATGCAGCAAATGTCTTAAAGTTTAGACCAGGTGCGGTGGTTCATGGCTTTAGTCCCAACACTAGGTAGGTAGAAATAGGAGAAATAGGAGTTCAAGACCAGTCTCAGCTGCAGAGCAAGTAAGAGGGCAGCCTAGGCTTTGTGAGATTGTATCAAAAACATCAAAAAGCAAGTGTCTGCATGTTTGTGTTTATGTGTGTATAAATTTCCCTATGTATAAAACACTTGTATTTTAGGTGTATTTTCTTTTTATAAAGAAATCCTTGACTTTGGTACTACAAAGATAAACAAAATACTTCTTTGAAAAACTTATGAGGTGCCAGGCGTTGGTGTATGCTTTTATTCCCAGCACTCGGGAGGCAGGCAGAGGCAGAAGGATCTCTGTAAGTTCAAGGCCAGCCTGGTCGACAGACAGAGTTCCAAGACAGCTAGGACTGTTATACAGAGAAACCTTGTCTCAGAAAACCAAAAAAAAAAAAACAAAACAATAGACAAACAAACAAAAATAACAACAACAAAAAACCCTTGTGACATGTTTTCTTTATTTTTTTAATTTTGGATTTTTTGGCAAGGCTGGCCTGGAGTTTACAACATAATTGAGGCTGACATTTTGGCAAATGGCTTCAAAAACTATGTGAGGAGGATAGACATATCCTAAAACTGGACTATGAGGACTATTTTCTAAAAATATTGAATTTTATTTCAAAGAATAAATTTTATCTATGCAAATTGTATATCTTAATGAAGTTATTTTTAAATCAACTACAGTTACATTTTCTTTCATTAATAATTCATAAAGCCAACAGCTTGTAGGAATCATCTGAATGACAAAAAAAATCACCATTTATGAATTTTCACAAGTTATACACATTTTTGGAATACGATTAATTATGACAACTAGGTAACATAAATATCTTTTGGTGATTAAAGGCCGCAGTCCTCAAGAAATATAACACATCTAGCTGGGCAGGGGTGGAACACCTTTAATCTCAGCACTCAGAAGGTAGAGGCAGGAGAATTTCTTGAGTTCAAGACCAGCCTGGTCTATAAAGCTAGTTCCAGGACAGCCATGAATACACAGAGAAACCCTGCCTCTAAAAATGACCAATAAATAAATAAATACAACATTAAAAGTTCAACATTATATAGAAATGGATAAAGAAATACATTAAAAGTTCAGATGTCTCAAAAAAGTTTTACAAAGACAATCATCAAAAGACAATCTTCAAGAACAGTTTCATGATAAGGAAGTTCAAATAAAAGTTCACTATTCTTTTGAGCACTTTGTTATGTGCTCACTGGTAATATCTTTTGTGTAATGTCTATGAAAATATTTGGACTCCTTTTAAAGCTTGTCTTTTGAATATAGTATGCTGTTATGCAATAATAATTTCTAATTTGGGGGGGGCAGTTCTGAGCTCTAACCCATGGCTACTTGCATGCTAGGCATACATCCTACTGTTGAGCTAAAGCCCCCGGCCAATCCTTAAAGTTCATTTTATCTAAGATTTTGATGTTTTATTCATTATATCAATATTCCCCCATCTGTGTTTAATATTTCCTTATTTTCCTGGAATAATTTGAAAAAGCTTCTATTTGCCCGACTAACCAAGAAATTGAGGCCTAAATAAACCTCTGATTTTCCTTTCCTTTCAAATTTTATTTTGGGAATTGGACGATGGCTCAGGGGTTAAGAGCACTCATTCCTCTGTTCAGTTCTCTGAGCCCCCTTTAGGTGGGTTGCTCATTACCACCTTTAGCTATAGTTCTAAGGGATCTGCTGCCTTCTTCCAGCCTCCATGGCACTTGCACGCATGTGGTGCATATAGAGCCAAGAAAGCACATACACATATACACAAGATTTTTAAAAATTCATTTTTATTTTTAATTATATGTATATGTTTGTGTCTAAGTGGGAATGTGTGCATGTGAGTGCAGGTGCCCCAGGAGGCCAGAAAAGGGTGACAGATTCCCTGGAGCTGGAGGCAAAGCTGTAAACTATCTGATGTGGATGCTGGGAACTGAATTCAGGCCCTCTGTAAGAGCAGCAAGCACACTTAGCCACTGAGCTATCTCTCTAGACACTATGACTCTCTTTCCAAATACAAACATACACAAATTTCTAAGTAAGTATAATCAATTGCATTCTGGTTCAACAATGTAGACATAGGGCCATTTACTCCCTATGACAAAGGGCATGAAGATCTCCAGCAACCAAGGCAGACAGTGTGAACACTGAAGAAGCACTGACCACTTACTTGCTGATTCCTTTTTTAACCAAGGGGGTTGGAAATAAGTCTTATAATAACAGCTCAAAAGCCCTGTGGTTATAATTTGAATGTAGCAAAACCTGACTTCATTGTTTCAGCTTGTTTCTTGATAAACAGAAAGTCTGTTTTCTCTTACTTGGTCTCCACAGTAATCTACAACATACTCTTTTTCTTTCTTCTTTTCAGCTTTTGTTTCATGAACTAGACAGCCATATTTTGATCCTTCAAGCAACAGAAAGCTTAACTCCAGTCCCCTTGCTTTGTTTTCAAATTTGGGGCTGTCATACATGGAGCATATGCCTGTAACCCCAACACAAGGGAGGCAAAGGCAAGAGGATCATGGATTCAAGGCTTGTCTGGACTACATAGTGAGAATTTGTCCCAAAATTACTTCAGTAATCAAAGGCTGAAGCAGGAGGACTTCTGAGCAGTTATGCACAGCTGAGGAGCAGCTCATGCTACATGATGAGCTGCAGGGCAGTCTGGACTATAATGTGAGAGACCCCACCACAGAAAATAAACAGAAAATCAAGAGGCCATAGCTTCATAGATTCTCCCTTTTTTGCATTGCATTTCTCTCCTATTTCTGATTCACAAAGATATTTATCTTGAGTTGAAGCCTGCTTCTATTTTTAAAAATAATTCATCATCATTGCTAATGCATTCAGAGTAAAGAGGTAGATAAAAAAAACACAGTATTGTGTGCCAAGTCAATATATGTGTGCACAGACACACACACACACATTCTCCTCTCCCTCAACTCATCTTTTTTGCCTCCTTTGTGTGTGTTTACAGGAAACTGAACCAGCGCCTCACATGCAAACCATGAGATCTACCCCTGACCATTGGCCCTTCATTTAAATTTTAGTCTTAGATCCCCAGTCTGCCTGTGTATTTTCTTCTCTATAGTACTGAGGATGAAATCTAGAAGCTTACATATTCTAGGCAACCACTCCTTCACTGAATTATATACCCAGCTCATTCTTCACTCTTTCATTTTTAGATGGGGTCTCACTTGCCCAGGCAGGCCCTAAATTTATGATCCTCGGGCTTTGGCATCCTAAGCAGCTGGGATTAGAAACCTGTGGCACTACACCTAGCTCACCCCTAAATTCATGTATGTACATGCACTTATGTTTTAAGACAGGGTCGCTTACTGAACCTGGAATCTGTGGTTTTAGCTAGACTGGTAGGTCAGAGAGGCTCAGTGTCTATCTCTACCATGGCACTGGGGTTACTAGTATGAATGTGGCCACCCTTGGTTGCCACCCTTCGCTTTTTAGACCTGGGTGCTGGCCAGCAAGCACTTTACCTACTGAGCCATGTCGCTAGCCTCTTTATAGTCTGTTTTCAGTAAAACAAACATGAACTCATTAAAAAAATAACTGATAAGCCATTGTATAATTTAAGATGTGAAATATCTATTTATATTACTTACCAATGCTATGAAATTGCCATCGCTGATGAATTCTTTCTGGAAGAAGTTGTAAAATTTTCTAAAAATCAATATAAGCAAAATAAAGAATGAAATCAAATAATGAGTCAATATATTGTGAAGTATGAAATATGAAGGCCACATGAAGAGCTTCTTATGTTAAAGTATAGCAAATACAAACTAGTAAAATAATTGAACTTTCCTACCCCAAAAAGTAATAAGCAATATTAAAGAAATTCTGGAAGAGAAAAATGAATAAAAATTATCTTTAACAGTGATAAAAAGTAAGTATGTTGTCTTTTTGATGGCTAATCTTGGTTGTCAACTTGACTGGATCTGGAATGAACTAAGATGCAAGCATCTGAGCAGTCCTATGAGAGATTTACTTGAATCTAGAAGACCCACCCTAAATTTAAGAGGAGCAAGCACACTCCAAGCATTCTCCAGGACACTTTTAATCTTCCCCAAACATTTGTGCTCACTATTCCACTTACAAGCTCCTCATGTAGCAACTTAAGGTAGTTTACCTACCAAATAAAATCAGGTTTCAAAGAATTCAAGACCAGTGAAAATTAATTTCAGAGTATTAGTTACTGTTTTCTGGTACCTTGTTTTGTTTTTCTTTTTTCTGAGTCAGGCGCTCACCATGTAGCCCAAGCTGGCCTAAAAATTTGTAAGTCTCCTGCTTTAGCCTCACAACGGTTACAGTGTAGGCATGCAGCACCATGTCCAGATACATTCATTCTTAGAAGAGCCTATTCTACATAGGTGACTGACGTGCTCATGAACTCCCAGCTCGTGCATTCCTCCTGTCTCACTATCTGTCCCCCTGCTGAGTAGCAGGACTGCAGATGCACAAGCATCTCAACTATGAGAAATGGGCTTTTATGCTCTCTCTGATGTCTCTGAAGTCATCAGCTCTAGTCTTGGCTTTCTATCGGTCTCTAAAGACTCAGTAAAGACAAGAATATTTGTATGACTATTTCCTCTGATAATAGTTATTTTAAAATAGGGATGAGAGGTGCATAATTTTTGAATGCTAAAAATATAAACAAATTTTAGCAAAGCTTATCTACCTCCAAGCAATGCTTTCTGTTTATTTATAAATATTTGCCCAATCCAATTCAAAGTGATATAAAATAGCAATTTAAAAAACAACTTTGTTTTTTATTTTGTTCAATTTATAATGAAAACCATTAGAGCAGAAATAATGAGCTAGGTGTGGTGGTATATGCCTTTAATCCAAACACATGTTGACAGAAGACCAGAAGTTCAAGGCCAGCCAGAGCTATACGTGTTATATAGCAATTTCCTCCCAATTAAACAGTTCATCCTGGAGGGGATTAAGATTCAGGAAGTTCTAAAGTGATTTCTTTAAGGCACAGGAAATAAATAACTCACAAGTCTCAGAAAGTCCATGAAACTTACTACATACACCCTCCTCCCCAACCCTAAGACTAAACCAACAGTAAGGACTGCTAAGGACAGATCTCCTAAACCAACAGTGAGGACTGCTAAGGACAGATCACCCATGTCGTGCACAAAGCTCAAGGGTTCCAACTTTCTGGAGTCATCACCCATGCTGTGGTGGCTTTCAGCTGTCTCTGAGTCAGTCATGCATATTCCTGTAAACCCAATAAATTCACCGGTCCATAAAGTTAGACTTTAGTGCGTATTGCTTTGATCTTTCATCAGTTCTCTATCTGGAGTGAGTAAATGTTTGTTCACATCCACAGGAATAGTATCATACAACACTATAAGACCCTGTATCAAAACTAAATGATAAAGCCTGGCATGGTGACACACACCTTCAGTCTCAGAACTTAAGAGGCAGAGGCAGGCAGATTTGTGTGAGTTCAAAGCCAGCATGGTCTGCATAGCAAGTTTTGGACCAGTCAGGGCTACATAGTGAGACCAGCTGTATAATCCTGTACACTGTGAAAATGTGTTGCTCTCATTGTTAATAAAAAAAAAAAAACTGATTGGCCGATAGCTAGGCAGGATTTTCAGGACAGAGAGAACACTGGGAAGAAAAAGGGCAGAGTCTGAGGACTTGCAAACCAGACATGGAAGAAGCAATATGGGAAGTTCATAGATGAAGTAAATGAGTCTCAGGCAGCACAGAGATTAATAGAAATGGGTTAGTTTAAGTTATAAGAGCTAGGTAGTAACAAGCCTAAGCTATCAGCCATACATTTATAATTAATATTAAGGCTCTGTATGGTTATTTGTGGGGCAGTTGCCAGAACATAGAGAAACTCCACCTACAGAGACCTTGTCTTGAGGGAAAAAAAAAAAAGCAAAATAAATAAATAAATGATAAATCACCTAGGCAAAGATTCTAGAGGTTAAAATAATTGTGTAAACTTTATAAAAATTAAAATTTTCATTTTGCAAATATGCTATTAATTTTGCATCATCAAAAGCATATACAATTTTGTCCCTAGAAATACATTGTACTTCAATCATACACAAACGTAGTCTGATACGTTTTTAAGTTATAAATTAAGTTCCACAAAAAAGCTGGCAAATTAACTGTTTCATTATATATCTGATAATTTTAATGTATTTCTTCATATGTTCCCAGAATTATTTTTGTAAGATTTATTTATTATGTTAACAGCATTCTCCTTGCACGTATGCCTGCAGGCCAGGAGAGGGCACCAAATCTCATTATAGAGGGTTGTGAGCCATCATGTGGTTGCTGGGAATTGAACTAAGGACCTCTGAGGAACATCATTGTTCTTAACCTCTGAGCCATCTCTCCAGCCTCCCAGAATTATTTTTGGGAAAGTTTAAAAGGTATGATTCACAGTACTTACCTCAAAAATAAAAAGTATAGCATCCAACTCCTCTCTTTGAGACTTGTGACCTGAAACATTTTTAACAGAAAAATACTAGAAATATACCATTTTACACTCACTGTTAACAATACTTGATGAACTTAAATATTTCAATCCTGGGCCTTCAGGGATTCTTTAGGGAAATGCTAAAGCATGGCCTATTTATTATACAGACAGTATTACGGCCCCTCTCTCTATTCTTTAGGATAATTACTCTAAATATAGGTTCTAGGTCTGGGGGTTGGGAAGCCTACACTTAACATGTACAAAGTCCTCGATTTAATACCCAGGATAAACACAAAGATTTAGGTTATACAAACATCTAACAACAAATCATATATTGTGGGTTCTAAATGAGATTTGAATATGAAAAACACTATTCCTAATCAAACACTCCTAGGGCAGAACAAAGAAGGTAGGTTGAGGAAGCCTGACCAGAAAAATACAAATATTCTAAGCCTTCACAAAGCCATAAGGATGGTCATACAAGTATATTGGTTTCCTTTCAAAAGTAAATTGATAGTATTAGAAAGGTATCAAAATAAAACAATACTAAAATTCTAATGCCTAGATCCTCTTTTTAAGTTAATGCTTATGACTATTAGAAATATAAACATACAAGTCATAATATACGTTAATATCTTACCTTTTTGTTTAAGACTAGCTTCAATAGTCACAAAATTTTCAAAAAACACATAGTATATATGTGAAAAATGTTGGTCAAAAAACTGTTTAAGGTCAATAGATTCTGCATTCTCTGAAAAACAACAACAAAACAGTCCTTAACAACTATTCCACCAAGGTTAAATGGTTATTAGCAAACAAGCACTGTGCCAAATTTCCTTCAAAGACCTGCACCTGAAATTCTTATCATTTTCAAATATACAAAACAAATATTCATATAACTGCTTCTTTATTTTTGCAATTTTTGCCCTTACATATTTAAGTTTTACATATGGGTAAAGCTATCATAGTCTTTGTGTTTTAGAAACAGTCAATGTCAAAACTGGGTGCAATGTTGCACGGTTGTAATCTCAGCTACTCTGAAGGCTGAAGCAGGAGGATCAGGACATCAAGTCTAGCCTAAGAAGCAGAGTGAGACCCGGTGAAGATAGACAGACAGAAACTGACTGACTGACTCAAAATCTAGTGCTCTGTTTTGGGGATGGAGATGGAGAGAGCTCAGCGATTAAGAGCACTGGCTGCTCTTCTACAGGTCCTTCAATTCCCAGCATCTATATGGTGCCTCACAACCACCTATCACTGTAGTCCCGTGGGATAGGATGTGCTCTTCTGGTATGTAGATGTACATGCAGACAAAAACACCCATATACATACACAATACGGAAATAAATAAATCTTTAAAATAAGATCTATTTTTAATTCCTGGCTCCAGCTTTTCTATTATCTTCCCTAACAGCTAAAGAATTATTATAATAATAATTTATAATAATTCAGTAAATAACCTAACAACAGACTTTGTTAATGAGCATTTGAGGATTATAAAACTTGAAACACATACTGCTTTCAAGAATTTGTCAGTACAGAATACAAACAAAATATACAATTATATGCACAAAAGAAAGTTAGATTATGAAGTTGAAATCAAAGAACCATATATGGAAATTCAAAACACAGAATTACATTCAAAGTTTAAGGAACTGCAACTGCTGCCCATGTTCTGCACAGCTATACTGTATAGCCTCCATGTTCTGCACAGCTATACTGTATAGCCTCCATGTTCTGTACAGCTATACTGTATAGCCTCCATGTTCTGCACAGCTATACTGTATAGCCTCCATTATGAAAACTACTTGTTACCTGAGTATAACATAAGAAAAAGAGTCATAGAATACATCTATTTTGTGAATATGAAAATAAAAATTTTAGACAAGTATGATCAAGGAAAACATTTTCCTTTTGAATAAATTTAAGAACTATGAACTGAGAAGGAAATGCATTATAGTTACCTCTAAATTTTCCAATCTTGAAAATACAATGTCCCAAGAGAAACAAGAAAATGAGAATAACAAAACAAAAACTCTAAAGCACATGTGACTCAACCCAAGACTTCCCAACATATTAGGAGCTGAGATATTGTCTCTCAATTTCCTTCCCAGATGGCTGGCTATGAACAAAGCCTGGAAGCTGCACAGTGGGGTAAGCCTAATAAACAAATACTGAAGCTAGGCAGAATGACGCACTCCTGAACTTCCAGTGGAGTTTCAAATGGGAAGATTATAAAGTTGAGGCCAGTCTTGGAGCTATATAGCTCGATCCTGACTAAGCAGGGGAGGTGGGTCTATCCAAATTAAGCTGATTTTGTTGTTGTTGTTTAAGATTTATTTTTACCTTAAATAATGTGTATACCTGTATATCTGCGGAGGAGGACAAGGGGGAGTATGTGCATATGAGTGCAATTGTCTATGGAGGCCAGAAGAGGGCACTGAATTCCTTGGTACTGGAGTGACAGGTGATTATAAGTTATCTGGTGTGGGCACTAGGAACTGAACTCTGGTCCTCTGCAAGGGTATTACATGCTCAGACCTACTGAACTACCTCTTCAGCCCCTCTATATTTATATTTAAAAACACAATAGCAAACAAAAACTTTGATAAAATGTTTGATAGTCAATTAACAAAGTTTACATAGCAGAAGAAAAAACAAGGACAAACTAGATAAAATATAAGAGGTCTTTACACATTTAAAATCTTCCTCCCTCCCAAAGAGACAGCTCAGCATTAAGGGTATGTGGTGCAGTTGCAGAGAACCCAAGTTCAATTCCTAGTACACACATGGCAGCGTATACCATCTTTAACTCCAGCTCCAGGAGCTCCAATAACCCTCTTCTAGTCTCCACAAGAATAAGGCATACAAAGACAGACGAGCAGGCAAATTATTTGTACATTACATAAAATAAACAAAACTGGAGTCTCCTTCTGAGATTCCAGGATACAGGATCCTATTTCAGACTGAGGTTGAGGTTAAAGTTAAGAGCCACCTAGGACAGAGAGGGCCTGAGGAAACAAGCTCGAAGCCAGGAGCAAATCAGCAATCTCCACCAGAACAGGAGTGGGCAGAACCTAGGACAGAGAGCGAATAGCTCCACTGGAAGCAGAAGCGAGGAGCAAATCAAGTCCTGGGAGCCAACCCAGTCCTGGGACACTGGCGGATCAGGGTTGAGCTAGTAACCAGATCCAGAGTCAGCGATCTCCACCAGAACATGTTCAACTAAAAGCCAGGGACTTCCGCAGAAGAGGATCCAGACCAGGATTTACAGAAACAGGGCAAAGCCGGCAACCTAGGCCAAAGTAGGCCTGAGATAGCAAACTGCAAGTGAGCAGAGCAAGGCACAGACAGGAGCATTGAGTTATCTCCAGGAACACCGAGTAACTAAGGGGTTAGAACTGTGACACTAACTGTACTACGAGAAACAACCATCTGAGCTTTGGATTCACTGGCACCTGGAAGATTATTCAACAGAAT
>LOEQ01004194.1:61842-72023 GCA_001685075.1 Bramus lutescens | reverse complement strand
TGTGTGTGTGTGTGTGTGTGTGTGTGAGAGAGAGAGAGAGAGAGAGAGAGAGTGAGACAAGATCTCCATACATAGCCATACCTAGACTGTAACTTGGTATGTAGACCTACTGGCCTTGAATTGCCAGAAAATCTCTCTTCACTGAGTGCTAGGATTAAAGGTGCAGACCTTTAATGCATCACACTCAGGCTACTGTTGCTTTTTCCCCTCCTTCTTGAGGCAGAAGCTTACTATGTAGTACAGGTTGCCCTTGACCTTTCCATCCTCCTGCCTCTGTTTAAAGATAATGATAACAGCTGTGCCACTATGCCAGGCACATTGGTAATATTTTGTTTAGTTGTTTCATTCCTTTGTTTATAGGTAAAATTTTCAAATTTCAGTACTGTTTTTTTGATTTCAGGATGTATAAGATGAGCTAGGAATAGTTGATATTATCTGCGCTGTAGAAATATGAATTTAAGACTTTAGCTGTAGTTTTACATGTGTTAAGTGTGTTTGATTTTAAAATTTTTATTTATTTTTATTTTATTTGTGTGGGTGTTTTGCGTGCTATGCACCAAGTGTGTGCAGTGCCCAAGGAGGCCAGAAGAGAGCATTGGATTCTCTTGAACTGGAGTTGTAGACAGTCAGCCTGCATGTTGGTGCTGGGTACACTGTGGAGTACTTCTGTAGGTGTTCCTTGACTTCGTGATATGGTCTTTATTTTTTGTGATGCTGCAGATTTAATCAAGGGCTTTGCTTGCTAATATTTATGAGCAATGTTTTTAAATTTGGAATATCACTCGTGCTATATTTTTATTGAATTCTGATGGGGAATGCACAATTTCGCTATGTCCCATTACTGGTGATGTTACGTGGATCATTTGATTGGAATTGCAGTTTTCTCTAAGTAAACTTTAATACTGTGCAAAGAACTTGTTTCTCTTAACAACTCTCCATTTATTTGTTTGTATTAATATGAAGTCATTGCTTCTTTATTTTTGTTTGTTTTGCCTACTACTTCCTGATGGAAATATGTTAAAATTTCTATATGTGTGTCTTAGTTAGGATTTTATTGTTATGTGGAGACAACATGACCATGGCAACTCTTACAAGGAAAACATTTAATTAAGGGCTGGCTTACAGTTCAGAGGTTCATTCCATTGTCGTCATGGTGGGCAACATGGTGGCAGGCAGACAGACATAGTGCTGGAGAAGGAGCTGAGTTCTACATCCACAGGTAGCAGAAGACTGTGTCCTAAACTGGGTATAATAGCTTGAGCATATACGAGATCTCAAAGCCCATCCCTCCAGTGACACATGTCCTCCAATAAGGCCACACCTTTTAATCCTTCCTAAACAGTTTCACCAACTGGATACCAAGTATTCACACCTGTGAGCCTTTGAAGCTATTCTTACTCAAACTACAGCTGTATCTATTTTAACACATTTATCATCTTCTTCCTGGTACCAGTAGTCACCAGTGTTGTGCAGTAGGTCCAGGACCTAGTCTTCTTGTCTAAACCTGCATCTCCTGTTCCCTTCCTACCCCAGTGCCTGGTGGCTCCCAGTCTGGCCTCTGCTGCTATGAGTTATTACTGCATTTTTTCATTTGAGTTCATATATAAGTAAGATCCTACAGCGTTTGTCTATCTCTTTCTGGATTGTTTTACTTAGAATAAGGTTCATCCATGTCACAAGTAACAGGATTTTGTTCTCTGTAAAGGCTAAATAACATTCCATCATTTTTATATGGATATTTTCTGTGCATCACATTTTCTTTATTTATTCATCTGTGGGTGGTCAGTTAGGTTGATTATTCCATAGCGTGGGCGTCGTGAATAATGCTGCAGTGAACGTGGGTGTGCATCTGCCTCTTGGACATATTACATTATTTTCCTTTTTGGCTTTTGAGGCAGTTCCTTATTCACTATCCATCTGGAGACAACCATGAGCTCCTGCTTCTCCTGCCTCTGCCTCCTGTGTTGTCATTTCATGTGCCCACCACCGCACGTGCTAGATGTCGTTGGCTGTTGCCAGTGGATTTTAAAAACTAGTGTTCCCTCCACTCCCCTCCATTCCTGTCCCCTCCCCTCTCACTTCTCCTCCCCCCTTCTCCCCCTCTCTCAAAACAGTCTTACTGTGTAGCCTTGGCTGGCCTCAAACTCACAGAGATCTTCTTGCCTTCACCTCCCAAGTGCTAGGTGACACAAATGTGTCATTATGCACAGCTTTTAATGAGATTAAAAATTTTCTAGTATCTCCTTATATTTCTATAAATTTTTACATAGTCACACATATCTTACATTTTATACATTTTAATAACTTTAATTTTTATCTTTTCTATCTCTGCAATAATGATTTTGATCTGGAGATCTAACTTGTCTGAATAACAACTATCCTGGTTTTATTTGGCCTGGGGGAGTTGGCTGTTAAATTTTTTAAGATTTCTTTTATTTTCTTTCTTTATTTTTTAAAATATTATATATTTATTTTTTATTTTATATACATTGGTGTTTTACCTGCATGCATGTCTGTATAAAGGAGGTCAGATCATATGGAACTGGAGTTATAGGCAGTTTTGAGCTGCCATGTGAATGCTGGGAATTGAACCCTGGTCCTCTGGAAGATCATCCAGTTTCTTTGTGTAGCCCTGGCTGTCCTGGAACTCCTTTGTAGATCAGGCTGGCCTTGAAGTCATGTAGATCCTCCTGCCTCTGCCTCTGAGTGCTGGGATTAAAGATGTGGATCTCCACCACCTGGCTTGAATTTATTTTTAAGCTTTTTAGCTTTTTTTCCCCTCTGGCTTTGCATTTTTCTGTGTTATTTTCTCAAATAGCATATGCTTTTATATTCAAACTGTATCTGTGTTTTCTTTTTAAAAAGATTTATTTTAATTTTTTTCTGTATATATGAGTGTCTACATACATGTATGTGTGCTGTGTGCATGCCAGTACCCACAGAGGCCAGAAGAAGATGTTGGATGCCCTGGAACTGGAGTTACAGGCACTATGAACTGCCTGGTGTGGGTGCTGGAACTGAACTTAGATCTTCCGCCAGAGCAGTAATTTTTCTTAACCACCGAGCCACCTCTCCAGCCACTGTATCTATGTTTTAACTGGTAACTAGTTCACATATTTTTTATAGCGGTTGTTTAATACCAATCTATTTTGTATTTTCTGTGTATGCCTCTTCTTGTGCCATTGATCCTCAGTCTGTCCTTTTTTGTATTTTTCTTTCTTTTTTTTAAAGATTTATTTAATTTTGCGTGTACTTGAGCCCGTGTATGTATGTGCTGGTATGTGCTGCAGTGCTTACATAGGCCAGAAGAGGGCATCACATTCCCTGGAACTGGAGTTAACAGGCATTTGTGAGCAGCCTGAAATAGGTGCTAGGAATTGGGCTCCAGCCTCAGAAAGAGAAGTGAGTGTTCTTCAGTGCCAGGCCATAGACCCTGTGTTTTGTTTTGTTTTTAAGGAATCCATGCACTCCAGAATGACTTTAAACTTAAGGAATTGCTGACAATGATCTGGAACTTTTGATCCTCCTGCCTCTGCCTCTTAAGTGCTAGAATCATAGGTGTGTACAACCATACCTGGCTTGTAGTTTTTACTGTTTTCTGACCTTTTTGAAAGAGTGTTTTATTGGTCTGTCCTAATCTCTATTTCTTGTGTTTTAGGGATTGTGTGTGTATCTTTATGTTACCTTTTTAGCATGCACATCTACCTTTGGTGGCTCTGAATGCTAACCCTGAACGTGCCTGTGTCTGGAGTTAGAGCACATCTAGTTCCTTCTCCCGCGTGACCTTAGAGCTCTTAGGTTCATCTCGCTTTCCCTTATATGAGACACTTTGATCTCCCAGAGTCTGTTCTTTTCGGGCTCATCTTTATTTGTCTAGCTTTCTCTGCTTTAAGTCACAGCCTTCCTTTGCAGATTCATGGACTCTATGAAGAACATTCTAGTTGGCCTGTCACCCAGAGTCTCTTAGCAGAAAATTCTGTTTTCAGTAGAAAAGTCTGTTTTCTTTGTCCCAAAATAGCATTATTTGAAATACTTCTTTTGTCTCTCTTTTTTTTTTTTTGATGTACCCCATGCTGGCCCTTAACGTCCTGCCTTTGCCTTTCAAATACTGCAGTTAGAGTTGTGTGCCACCGTGCCCAGCTACACATCTGGAAGGACAGTGGAGCACATGGCACTCTCGTATGGCAGCTGTTTTCTCTTAATGTTCGTGTGTTCTGACGATGGAGCGCCGGGCAGACATACTTCCTGAGCTGCACCCCAGCGCGGCTTCTCTAACGTTTTTTAGATTTGCTTTTTCCATAGTCTGTGCTCGCAGGTGACTGCAGTCAGTTTTTAGTTAAGTTATTTCCTCCTTTCTGGCTGCATTTTAGCTCTTTCCATTTTCCTTTAGCTGTTCTACTGTGTGCCCCCATATACGCTTTTCTTTTTTCACTTATTTTTTGCACATTTGGAGTTTGTGATTGCCATAAATTCTGGACATTTCGCAGCTATCATCTTTTCTGGTCTTACTCCCATTCCCTTTTCTCTGATTGATTGTGCAGCTTCACTGTAAGTGAGACCTCCTTCTGTAGTCCTTATCTTTGTCTTTTCTTTTCCTTAGATTTATTTTATGTGCAAATGTTTTGCCTGTGTGTATGTATGCACATCATGTACATTCTTGGTGCTGGACAGAGGTGAGAAGATGGTGTTGGATTCCTTGAAAGTGGAGTCATGTACGGTTTTGAGCCATCATGTGAGAGCTGGGAACTGCAAGAGCAACAAGTGCTCCTAACCGATGAGCCATATTTCTAACTCCTTATTTTACTTTTAAGACATGATCTAGCTATGTAGGGCAGGCTGGCCTTGACCTTATATTCCTCTTGATTCCCAGCTCCAGAGTTACAGGTGTGAGCTACTATGCCCAGATCTCCAATACTTGAATCACAATTTTAGGTCCTTACTTGAAGTTAGATCTATGTCCTCTTGTAAATTTCCAGCAAATACTGCAATTTAAACTTCTGATTTCCTGACACTGGATCCTGGGGCTGTAGGCAGAAGCTGCAGCCCCAAAGGAAGTGCCAGCTGTGTTTCTCCTGGTTGTCCAGGTGTCTGGCGTGTCCCTGGCTGATGACTTCTCATGCAATGCTTGGGATCCTTTGGAAGCTGCAGAGAGTCCATATTTGAACCTCAGGCGTGCAGATATCAGTCTAGTGTGAGACAGGTATCTCTCCCTTAGGCAGCCTGTCCACTGCAGGCATACCTTTAGGGCTTGTCTGGAGACCCCTGATAGTTCCCCACTTGGCTTAGGTCCACACCTCTCTTTCTTCCCTAAATGGTGACTGAAAACAGTGCTGTGAGGTGTTGACACCTCAAGGAAGCTGCTGCTCTAGGATCAGGTTAACTAACATACTAGTGTCTGGGATGCCTGTGTTACTTTAGCTGGCAGATTCCCTTAGGTGTGTGTTTTTTCTTCAGATGAACATGACTACTGTATTGCCAGAAGCAAAAGCTAGTTTTCTAAACTCAGAAAAATGTTGATCTTCCTCTTCTATAATTTTTCAGTGTTGAAAGTCTGCTCTCATCTATGGATATGCAAACTATTTGCTTCAACTTGTAATATAGTAAAAAGCTTGGTTTTTTATATTTAGTGTGTAATTAACTTTTATAAAAAAGTCTGAAGAAGGCAGAGTTCAAGGGCATTTTAGAAAGATGAAATAAAAGATGAAAGTGAACCTACTTTTTAAAAAATGAGTTACGTGTGTGTGTGTGTGCAGGTAGTTTTGCCTATGTGTATGTATATGTATTGTGTGTGCTGTGTATGCGGAAACCAGAAGAAGGCATCAGATTCCATTGAACTGGAGTTGCAGATGATTGTGAGCTGCTAGAGCCAAACACAGCCCTTCTAGAGCTGTGAGTGCTCTAGAGACATCACTGAGCCATCTCTAGCCCAGTAACTTGTATTTTGAATGCTATGTATTTAATATTTAAATTTTTATTTTAAGTCTTGTTATAACAGATGAGATAGGAATTATTTTAAGCATGTGAAATGGGGTCAGTGAAACTGAGAGGTTGAGTGACTTGTTCAGGGCCGCACAGTGAATGATCAGCAAAACCAGCACTGGAGTCCTTTTTCTTTCTCTGTTCATGTGTCTTGCCATTAATTCTGAACTTCAGTAGTCGGGGCTTTTTGTCTCCTATTTGGTAGTTCTTATATTTGACTTGTGTAGAAGTGAGAGTCAAGAGAAGAGAAAAGATGGAAGGAAGACATTGCTCCATTGGTCTGTCTGCTCGAGTAGCAGCAGATAGTGAGGCAGAGCCTGGTTTTGACACTAGACATGTACATATGGGTACACACGCAGAAAGTGTATTGCTGCCTTGCTGAGGGATAGAGGCAGCAGATAGGATGTATCCAATTGGAAGGAAATTGCATGTGTAGAGTACCAATGTTCTATTTGGAAAAGTCTGGAGATGATTTATTAGGCGAACCTTACTACATGGCTTTCAGTGACTATTAAGATTAGACAGCGGGTGGCTAGGAATATGGCTCAGTTAGCAGAGTGATTGCCTAGCATGCACAGAGCTCTAGGTTTAATCCTCAGCACCTCATAAAATCGGATGTGGTGGTAGCATATGCCTGTAATCCAGCACTTGGGAGGTGGAAGTAGGAGTATTGAGGCCCAGCATGGGCTACATGACACTGTCCCAGAAAACTTGTGTGAGTGAGTGAGTGTGTGCATGTGCACACATACGTACACACACAGATAGATAGATTGAGTTTGATTTATTGATTGATTGATATTGATTTAGGAGCAGGTGGGAGCCAGGACTCAGTGGCCTTCATAGTCAGTTCAGCTTCTGGTTCTTGGGAAGACTGGTGAGAGTTCTTCAAGGTTCTGGTGTCTTCTGATCAACAAGAACCTGGGTGTGGATCCCCAAAACTCGTGTGAAAGCCTGATGTGTGGCAGTGAGTGGCACATCCCTGAAGCTTGCTGACCCTGTAGTACCTCCCAGTTGGTGAGCTCTGGGTTCAGTGAGAGAGCTTGCCTCAGAAACTAAGGTGGAAGAGATTGAAGGAGACACCTGATTGAGAATGCTACTCTCCACATGCAAAATACACATCTGCACATGTACTTGCCTGCACACACACACACACACACCACACACACACACACACACAAACATATATAGACATATGCAAGCTAAAAAGAAAGCTTGCTGGGGCTGGAGACATGGCTCAGAGCTTAGGAGTACTGGCTGCTCTTCCAGAGGTCCTGAGTTCAATTCCCAGCAACCATATGGTGGTTAACAACCATCTATAATGAGACCAGGTGCCCTCTTCTGGCGTGCAGGCGTACATGCAGACAGAATGCTGTATACATAATAAATAAATAAATCCTTAAAAAAGAGAAAGTTTGCTTTTGTTTTATAAGCTTAAAATGTCTACTGATAAAATTTGAAAAATATGTGTAAAGAAGGAACCGAAATCATAATTTACCATACAGAGATAACCACTGTTAATAAGTGAGCATGTTTGTGTATATTGAACAACAGAGCTGGCGTGATTCTGAGCAGCCCTGTAGTACCCTAGTGTATTTTCAAGCAGGGTTTCACGCACATGCTGTGGTTCTGGATAGTCTTTGTTGCCTGCACACATCCTCCCAAAGGCAGAGGCTGACAGTGAAACAAGTGTGCTGTCCTCTTTCTGAGCTGCATCTCACTGACTGTTCTCTGTGGCTTTTAGAGGCTGCTCTGGAATTAGGTCATATTTCTATCATTTACACTTGGTTAGTTTTTTTATTAGCAGAAGCCAAGCGTTCTGTGAGCCTCTTCACTGTATTGTTCTTATGCCTTTGTGTCTTAGTTTTTGTTTTTTTTTCCAATTGTAAGTATTGTTCATGGGCCAGCGCTATGGTCTGCTGTTGATTCTTTCTGTGAGGCAGATAATGCCTTTGTATACCACATGCCTACCATGTCTATATGTGCAGAAGTTGATAATAACTATATTTAAAAACTTAGCAATTAAAATTTACATTAAACATGAAAAAAGTTATGGTCTACTTAATCTTTTCTTTGACATCACTTTTGTTATCATGGTGGTACTAACAACCCTTCATTTACTGTTTGTTAGCTTTGTTTCTTCTCTTCTGTACCGAGACTGAATGCAAGGCTTTGCACAGACTGCTCAGGTGCTCCACCCCGAGCTCTGTCCCTGGCCCTTCACTTACCTTGCATTACTATATTTAAAATTTTCTTTTTATTTATCCTTTGTGTCATGCATCTTGTATCATGCATCTTAATTCCATTCATTTCCTGTCCCTTTGTAAACCCCCTTGCAACCCCCCCAATAAAATAAAATTTAAGAAAAAAAAAGAAAATCTCATCATGGAAGCTGCAGTGAGACACTGTGAGTCATACAGTAAACCCTTTTATCCATATATCTTTATGTGCAAGAGCTCATTGCAGAGAGTCATTGGTCTGGTTTGAGACCCCTGGTTTCTATTACACTATTGATGCTGAACCTTTCTGGGACTTCTCTTTGGTACCCTGCTGTTGTCCTGTATCATGGAGATCCTGCAGCTTTGGGTCTGCAGGACTGATATCTTCATGTGCTCCAGCAGTTCTGGGGTGGACGTTGGGGTGGGCCAGCTTATAACCCTGGTTCTGAGCCTGGGTAGTTGCAGCATTGGTCAGCCTGCCAGCTGTTTCTTGTCCTCACCACGAGGGTGTGCTCCCCAGCATTGCCCTTGCTAGTTCACCCCTTGCAGCAGGGGACAAGGGGTGGGGCTAGTTCTCTTGCTTTCACATCCTCAGGATCTGCTCTTCCACACTCGTACTTTCAGGGTCAGGTCTCCCAGGTCCTCATCTTCCAGGTGAGGAGTAGGGGCCACGCTCCCAAGTGCTGCAGCTGGTGAGGGGCAGCGCTGCTCTTAGGATCTTAGGGCCAGCTCTCCCACCTGTCTCAGGCATTGGGTGGGTGGGGCATCTCTTCCTGCCTATGCCACCATATGGCAGTTGAGGGGTGGGGCTAGATTTCCCCACTTATGTTTTCTGGGATGGCTCACCTGTCACTCCCTCCACCCCAACAGGGTCAGCTCCACTGTGCTGCCCAGAAGAGGTGCAGGGCCTGCTTTCCCGAGTGTTGGAGCTGGTAAAGGGGAAGATTGGCTTTCTTGCCAGCTGGAGGCAGTAGGGGCGAGGCAGGAGGGTCTTTTTCTCTCACCCCCATCACCACACCACAGACAAGAGAGGTGGTACTAGTTCTGCTGCTGTCTATGGGGTCAGTTCTACTGTGCTGCCCAGGCAAGGTGCAGGGCTCATTTTCCTTTTGTTTTTTGTTTGTGTTTTGAGACAGGGTTTCTCTATGTAGCCCTGGCTCTCCTGGAACTCACTCTGCAGACCAGGCTGGCCTTGAACTCACAGAGATCTGCCTCCTTAGTGCTGGGATGAAAGGCATGTGCACCATTCCCAATGCTTTTTTCTTTTTGAGATGGGATCTTGCTATGGATTCAAGACTGACCTTGCACTTTTGGTCCTTAACCCTCAGCATCCTTATTCTTCTGAATGTGTACCAGGCCTGGCTCCTTGCTGCTTTTGAGAAGTCCTTTTGATTGCTGCTGCCGCCCTGTGTTCTTCCTGAATGCATCCAGGATTTTCTTCTTCATCCTTGGTGTGGGGAGCAGTGAAGCATGGGTCTCCTTTTCCTTCATTGTGCTGGATACTTGGAACTTTTCCTTTTTTGAGATAGGGTCTTCCTATGTAGCCAAGGCTGGCTTCGAACTTGTAGTCTTTCTGACAGACTTCCAAGTGCAAAGATTGCAGGAGTCCATGTTTTACCTGCTTTCAGGGGAGCCTGAAATCAGGACACTTTCATGTTCTGTTCTGAGAAAAATTTGTATTTGTATTTTTTTTGATTTAGTTTTATAAACTGAACTCTAGTTCATTTGGGGGAGGTTCTGGAGGTGATACCAGTAACTGGTGCATAACAAGTATCATGGAGCTATGCCTGCAGCCCTGTAGATAGAGTTAAACTTACTTTTCTACTATCATCCATTGTATTTGTGGTTGATTTGAAAGTTTACTGTTAGGATTTTCCCATAGCCAGGGCCTCAGGTTTGTTCTAAGTTTTTTTTCTTTCAAATTTCAGTACATTGCTTTTTTTTTAAAAATATTTCTCTCTCTCTCTCTCTCTCTCTCTCTCTCTC
>LOEQ01004194.1:39751-59410 GCA_001685075.1 Bramus lutescens | reverse complement strand
TCTTACACCTGTAAGAATGGCTAAGATCAAAAACACTGATGACAGCTTATGCTGGAGAGGTTGTGGGGTAAAGGGAACACTTCTGCATTACTGGTGGGTGTGCAAGGTGGTACAACCTCTTTGGATATCAGTATGGTGATTTCTCAGATAATTAGAAAACAACCTTCTTCAAGACCCAGCAATACCACTCTTGGGTATATATCCAAAGGATGTTCAATCATGCCACAAGGACATGTGCTCAACTATGTTCATAGCAGCATTGTTTGTCATAGCTAGAACCTAGAAACAATCTAAATGCCCTTTGACCAAAGAATGGATAAGGAAAATGTAATACATTTACACAATGGGGTACTACACAGCAGAAAAAATAATGTCATATTGAAATTTGCAGGCAAATGGATGGAGTCAGGAAATATCATATTGAATGAGGTAACCCTGACCCTGAAAGACAATTAACATTTGTACTCACTCTTAAGTGGTTTTTAAACATAAAGAAAAAAAAGCTTACAAATTGCAATCCCAGAGAACCTAGACAGCAATGAGGATCATAAGAGAGACATACATAGATCTAATCTACATGGGAAGTAGAAAAAAGACAAGATCTCCTGAGTAAATTGGGAACATGGGGACCATGGGAGAGGGTTGAATGGGAGGGGAGAGGAAGCGTGTGTGTGGGGGGGTAGGACAGAAAGAAACGAATAGCTCAATAAAATCAATTAAAAAAATGACCCACCCTGATTATGTTCAGTAGCCATTCCATAGCCTAGAGTCCTGTAGTCAACAAGGCGGAAGATAACTGGGCACTAGCAGTATTTCTCTTATTTGTTGACTGGACGCGTTATGCCCAGCGCCTCAGGCCAGTGGACTATAGCCCCTTAGACTGTAAGCTAGAATAAACAGTTTTGTTTTCTAAGTTGCCTTTGCCAGATGTATAATTGCGCATCATTGAAAGAAGTGGCTAATTCAGGGAGGTACTGAAATGAGAATAGATACAAGGCATTTCATTTTGTAATTTATTTCTTTTCCAAAACAGGGTCTCATATTTCCAGTGTTATGCTTTT
Source organism: Bramus lutescens (assembly GCA_001685075.1). Taxonomy (NCBI): domain Eukaryota; kingdom Metazoa; phylum Chordata; class Mammalia; order Rodentia; family Cricetidae; genus Bramus; species Bramus lutescens. The sequence goes on along the minus strand of LOEQ01004194.1, from coordinate 58,349 downwards.
GTCTTTTATTTTTAAGGCTTGATCTAATATGTAGCCTTGGCTAGCCTGGAACTCACTACATAGATCAGGCTGGCCTTGAACTCCCTTCAGCTGCGATTAGTTTTGGAAACAGGGTCTCTTACTGAGCCTGGAATTTGCTAAGTTGGGTAGACTGTCTGGCCAGCAAGCCAGGAATCCCCCTGTCTCTGTATCCCTTGCATGGGGATTACAGGAGTGACTTAGTTGGGATTTCTATCGCTGTGAAGAGACACCATGACCACGGTAACTCTTATAAAGGAAAACATTTAACAGAGAGTCCATTATCATCATGGTGGGACATGGCAGCATGTCCCATGGTGCTGGAGAGGTAGCTAAGACTTGTAAACCTTACACAGGCAGTAGGAAGTGAACTGAGTCACTAGGTGTGGCTTGAGCCACAAAGCCCACCTCCACAGTGAGGCACTTCTTCCAACAAGGTCATACCTACTCCAACAAAGCTACACTTTCTGATAGTGCCACTCCCTATGAGTCTATGGGGGTCAGTTACATTCACATTACCACAAGGAGTGTACTACTAAACCTGGCTTTTTAAGTGGGGGCTGGGGATCCTAACTGGGGTCCTTGTGCTTATGTGACAAGCACTCTACTGATTATGCCATATGTCCAGCCCTGATATTTAGTGTTTTATTAAATATTTTAATGTACAAAGCAAGAGGTTTCATTAAGTTTTCATATATTTGTACCGTGTGCTCTTTCTTTATCCATTCCACCACCCTCTCTTGCCCTCTTTCCTGCATCTGTTGCTGTGATTTTTTCATGACATTTGTTCGACTTTAGCTTTCCCTCTCCCATCAGGATACTAACCACACCTGAGCCTCTGAATTCAGATTAGCATGGCAAGTTCAGCATACTCTGGCCATAGATAAGCTGCTGTCTCTTTAACTCCTGTCTTTTCCCTATCATACAAGATAATCTTCAGGTATGTGCAGATTAAATTTCAAATCTATATTAGAAGAGTTCATGATTGACATATGGGCATGCTACCTACAGTAATGTGGCTTCCCCACCTTCCCCCACAAGAAGTTCTATCTGTTATAGTAGATTTCATAAGACAATCAAATCTACAATAACCCACTATTTTGAGCTAATCTTGTGGGGATGGGTTTCGGTTCTGTTAGAGGTTTGTCCCCTCTTCACCTTCATACTTGGGATTGAACCTAGGGCCTTGTGCATACTGGGCAAGTACCTACCACTGACCTACAGCTGTCTTTTAATTTTAGTTTGTGATAGAATCTTCCTAAGTTGGCCATGCTGACCTTGAGTTCAGTCTGGAGTCCAGATAGCCCTTGAGCTTGGGATCCTCCTGCCTCTGCCATCCATGAAGCTGCAATTATAGACCTTCTTTACAATGCCTCGCCTCATAGGCTTTCTATGAAAAGGCCTTTGTATTATATTTATGTACATTTTGTGGCTTTTATAAAAAGAGCTACAGTGGTGTGCAATCAAAACCAATGAACTAGACCTTGTAGCCTGGGTTCTAAATCAGTGTTATTAGAACCTGATCTGGTAAAACAGTGTTTTTGTTTTATTTGTTTTACTATTGCTTAAATTATACATTTATTTTTGTACACATGGATATTTTGCCTGTATGCCTGCCACCTGCATACCTGGTGCCTGAGGAGGCAAGAAAAAGGTCCTGGATCCCCGAAGTGGAGTTACAGACAAGTGCGTGCGAGCTGCTGTGGGTGCTGGGGGTGGAGCGTGGGTTTCTCCAGAAGAGCAGCCAGCGCCTTAATCGTGGAGCCGTCTCTCTAGCCCCAGGGCTTTCTTGTATTTGTCTATCTGCTGGTTTATTCATTTATTTGTTTTGTTTTTATTGTTTATTTTATTCATGTTTTTATTTTTTGTGTGTGGTGCTAAGGATTGAACATAGAGCTTTTAATATGCTGGATAAGTGTTCTCCTACTAGGCTGTATTTCTACTCATACCCTGTTGCTTTAGTAAGTGAATATGGTGTAATTAATATAATTTTATAATCCAATTAACATGTCAGTTTTCTCTAAGTCAGTCTATTCCTTATATATCTTCTAGCTGAAATGTATTATTTTATTGAATTACTTTAAATGACTAATGTTTTTATCTAAATATTATTCTTTGTAGTATATTGCTTTATTTAATATGATGTAGAGACAGTAAAAATTCAATATCATCTATTTAATTTTGAAAAGTTTTTTTTACTCATATGTGTATGTTTGTGTGCATGCCCATGGAAGTCAGAAGAGGACATCAAATCCCCTGGAACTAGAGTTACAGATGGTTGTGTGCCACCACATAGGTGCTGGGAACTGAACCCAGGTTCTCTGTAAGAGCAGCAAGTGCCTTGAGCCATCTCTCTGGCTTCAATTAAGATATTTTTATATAGGATGTTATTTTACTTAGTTAAATCTGTTTTTGTAATTGTTCCCTGTTTTTATTTTATATATTGCGCATTTCTTCTTTAAAAGTTTTCAGTTGTGGGACTGAGGACGTAGTTCAGTGGCAGAGCACTTACCTAGCACAACACCCACCCACTTCAGTCCTCAGAACTGCAGGGTAAAAATAAGATAAAACAAAAAAGCAAACACAACCACCATGCATTATAGTACTCTAAGTAATTTGGTATTGTTAGTTAAGATGAACTGGTACTTTCTTTTCACTTGAGCATCATGTTTCTTTCCAGAGTGAAAAGCTTTTGCTATATGATACAGTCCAGAGTGAGCTTGAGGAGAAGATAAGAAGGCTTGAGGAGGACAGGCACAGCATCGACATTACCTCAGGTCAGGGCCGCGGTGTGCTGGTGTCCCGTACAGCCTCAGTCTTCTCGTGTTAATGCTGTCTGTGTGAATACAGTGTCCCAGCCAGAGGGAGCAGGGGAGGAGCCTTCTAAGAATGATCAGGTTGAGGTTGTCTAGGAAGATGTACAAAGTACAGCATAGGAAAAGGGACAGAAGTGTGACAGGAGCTGCCATGGGACCAGACTGGAAGACAGTCCTGTGTTCTTCCAGGCGCGTGGATAAATGTTACAGGGTGGCAGGTTTTTGTCTTGGAGAAAGGAAACACTACCCTGATTATTAGATCAGGTCAGTATGAAGTGTGTCCATTTCAGGATGGTGGTAGAGAAGTATTCTGTTGCACACTAATGGACATTTTACTAGGTTGGCCCACAGTTCTTTGCGTATGTATTGTCTTTATGGTTTGCAGTTTGCTTCTCTGCTATAGTTGGGGCAGATTTGATGAGATCAGTGTGGGTGTTTCCTTGCTTGTGAGTTGGATGTCTGTGGACAGTTGCTAAGTTTTTTCTAAATGGATGTCCTTGTCTGGAAAAGAATGGCCACCTCAGGGCTGGCGAGATGGCTCAGTGGGTGAAGGAGCTTGCCCCCAAGGCTGGCAAACTGAATTTGGTCCCCAGCACCCATGTGGTGGAAAGAGAGAACCCACTCTCACAAGTTCCCTCTGACCTCCACATGTGTGCTGTGGTGTGCAAGTGCGCATACACACACAGCACACACATAATGAATAAATAAATAAATGTAAAAACCGAAAACAAACTCCCTCTGTATAGTTTCCTTGGAGCTTTGTATGTAAGTAAGCAGTAAACGTGAAATTCTGTACTGCGCTTTCTTCCTGTGGCCCCGGAAGTCAGCTGTTGTGATTTGCTTACAGAGCTGTGGAATGATGAGCTTCAGTCGCGGAAGAAGAGGAAGGACCCTTTCAGCCCCGACAAAAAGAAGCCCGTTGTTGTTTCAGATATCCTTTCCCATGCTGTCTGGTTTCTACACTGCCTGCCTTCCTTACTTCATCACACTCTGGTCTTACTGGGACAAGCCTAAGGTGACTCACAAAATGACTGAAGCCAGAGATAGACTGCTGCCCTAGAGGGGAGGGGAGAGGAGGAGCTCTTGTTCTCACCTTAGCTTGGAAACTGATAGTGTTCCGTCCACAGGACTGAGAGAAGACAGCCGTTTATAGTACAGTGTGATTAGTTTTTACTTGTGCTTTTTGTTGTTTTTGAGACATGGTCTTGTATGTAACCCAGGCCTTGAACCCTAATCCTCTTGCATCAGTTCATTGAGTGCTGGAATCACAGATTCCACATTGGGCTCCAAAGTGTATGACCTTGACTTCTCAACGTCCATATATAGTTTATATGCTTCAGGACCTTGATATCCTTGAGGACTGGACAACAATTAGAAAGGTATGATTAACAAATGGTACAACAGAAGTATATTCTTATAGTCAACCTTTTAGAAGTTTGTTCATCAGTATATAAAAATATAATTGTAAATATACTTTGCAGTGGACTGTAGAATATTTTAAGAATTATACATGTTTGTAATTTGTATTTTTTTCCTGTAATAAAGCCATTAATAGTTTATAAAAGAATAAGGAATTGAATATGTTTAGTTTGCTCTAGAGTATTTGGACTCAGAGCTTTGCCTGTTTCTGCTCTATAGAAAGGACCCAGTAAATATTTGCTAAATGAATACATTGAGCTTTAAGTGTCTTATATTCTATTAATAACTATTGAGGCAAGATGGACTCAGTTTCTTGTTTAGGAATGGAGCTGTGTATCGTCCCATCTTTTTACTTTTTATTTATTTCTATTGCCATTTTTACTTTTTATTTTGCTCAGACTGCTCTGGAATTCACTTTGTGGCCCCCAAAGACTTTGAACTTGTGAACTTCCTGCCTTGGTTTTCTTGGGATCTGGATTACAATCTTGTGCCAACAGGCCTGGCTTGAGACTTGTTTTCCTTATTAAAAATTTTCATTTTTGTAAGTTATCCAGAGAAAAGATTTCAGCTGTTAATAATGCCTATGGGAGAAGGTGTTTTCTATGACTTAAGACATTGTCGGTCTGGAGGCTGGGCATACCTCTCAGTTCTAGGATGCCTGCCTAGCATGCCAGATGCATTGGGTTCTTTCTCCAGCACCAGAAGAAAATGAGAGCAGCTAATATTTATATTTTATTCTATTATTGAACCAATGAAGAAAATTGTATATGTTCAGTCTGAACTCAAATTTCTTCCCTCCCCCTCTTTTTTCTAAGGCCATGGCTACATTGGGTCCACACCGAGTTAAAACAGAACGTAAGTCATGAGTTGTGACATCCTGTCTGTGGAGAGCTGTTGAACCAGAGTGGTTAAATGCCCTGTGTGTTGAGGAACTACATATCACTGGTTCCATTAGTCAGCAAACTCTAACTGATATTACAAGGAACACTGGAGTCTCCTGCTTCATGTAAAAGCTTCATATGTATCTCTTTGATTTCTTCTTTCTTGTTAAGCTGAATCATTCTTACTGATATTCTGTAATTCAAGATGCATTTACCCAGTGTGTTTTTCGTTTGTTGTTTGTTTTGTTTTTAATTGGCCCATTACTTCTTTAGGTAAAGTGTTCAGAATTCATGAATTTGTAGCATGAATAATAAAAACCCAGAGACAGAAATTTGGTTCAACCCAAAAATCAGAAATGCAAAACAGCCAAGCCACTGGAGAAGTCTTAATTCTACCAAGGCTAGGTGACAGCAAACTAAACTGCGAAGCCTCTCTCTCCTCGCATTTTATATTCCCTCTAGTTCTGGGATTAAAGGCATATGACTTCCTAGTACTGGGATCAACACTAGCCACCACCACTTGGATTTGTTTTTGCATTGATCTTTTGTAGCCCAGGGTGGCCTTGAACTCAACAGAACTCCATCTGACTCTCAAGTCCTGGGATTAAAGGTATTTGTCACCATTGCCTGATCTCTAATGGCTTTAGCTTTGCCTCTGGTCTTTAGGCAAGATTTATTTATCAAAATAAAAATAATATATCACTACGTGAATTGTTTTCAGGGAGTCCAGACTCTCTTGGGGTTGTGTATTAAATTTCTTAGGAGTTCTTTTGCCTGTGAGCAGAGATAGGGTTCTGACAGTGGAATATTGAGAGATTATCTACCAGTGAGATTTACCTGTTGTGTTTTAAGACAGGACTTTGCTAAGTAGCCTTGACTGGCCTGGAAATTAGGATCTATTTGCCTCTCTCTCCTGTGTGCTAGTGTTAGCATTATATATATATATATATTTTTGTTTTCAACTCTGAGGTAGCTGCCAAAATTGTGATGAACATTGGTGTCTGTTTCTGCCTTTTTTTTTTTTGTAGATTTTTGTAATTCTTTAAAGGTTAGCTTTTTAAAAAAACATGTTTTAAATAGTGAGGAAAGAATTTCTTGCTTCATTTCAAAAGTTTCTTTAAGAGGTATTTAAGAAAGTTTCATTATTTTTCTTTGAATGGTTCCTTTAAACTTTATTTCATATCAATAAATTGCAGCAGTATTGTACCTATGTACTACCCTTGTCTGGCAGGGACTGATGCCTGAATCTCTGGAGTGATTTGGGTCTTTGATTTTTCTTTGTCTGTGCACGTGTATGTGATACGCATGTTCACTTGTGTGGACATGCGTGTGGCTACAGGAGTGTGTATATGTGGAGGCTAGAGATTTATCCTCCATGGCTCTCCATTTATTTTTATTGATGTAAGATTTCTTGTTGAATAGAGCTCTGATTCTAGCACGTCTAGCTGCCCTGAATACTCTGGGGAGCCCCTGTTTCTGCTCTCTTGTGCTGGGATTATAGGTGGATGCTGTGCCTGCCTGGCTTTTATGTGGATTCTTGTTTTCACACTTGTGTAGCAAGTGTGTATCTCCCCAGCCTCTCATGGATTAGAGTCGTACCACCCCATCGAATGACTCTCTTCTAACTTGTCTTTAGCTTAATGTTCTACTACTTTTATTCGTAACATTTACCTCTGTTTGTACCTTTAAGAATAATATATTCCACAGTTCTTTTTAAAGGAAATTTATTGTTGTGCACCTGGGGCATGTGTGATTTCTGTGCATACATGTGGAGATCAGAGGACAACTTTTAGGAGTTGGTTCCTTCCTTCCACTGGGGGTTTTGGGAATCAAACACCAAACTCAGATTATCAGGCTTGCATAGCATGTATGTTTGCCTGCTGAGCCATCACACTGGCCCCATTGGTACTTTTAAATTCATTGCCTTGTTTATCTGTCTCCTGACTAGAGTGTACGCTTTACAAAGGCTGGCAACATATCTTTTTGCTTCTTTTTTCTTCAGCACCCAGCATAGTGTGCTGTGTATAGGATGGGCTCAGAGGTGTAACGAACGAATGAATGACTAAAAACAAATGCATATTTGTTTATCGCTACCTTCTACATACCAGAGACTATTTTAGGTTCTTGAAGAGACAATGGGGAAAGAAAGAGATTTGGAGGCTCCTTTTAGTAAGTAAGTGAGTTAGTACCAGATGATGATAAACGTATGGAGCCCGGGTGAGCTGCAGTGAAGACTTTCTGAGAGGTGGCTGCTGAATGATGAAGGTGCAGCTACTGCGTGGTGTGGTTTTGACTACAGTCCCCTAAGGGCGTGTTTTCCTGCAGTCGTTTATCTAGTAATGCCAGACCATTTCTCAGGGTTGGAATTGGAAGTTCTGCTTACGATAATTAAAAGTTCTGGGGACCTCTGATTTTATGTTAGATTTTGCTTTTTTCCAAGTATGGTATGCCTTCTAGGGGAGGAGATTTGAAAAGCAGTTTTCAAAATTGGAAGTAAGACAATTCATGTTTTTCAGGATCACTTAAAAGTGGTGCTGGTAGTTAGCCTTTCACGTGCCTGCTCGCTCTCCTGACTCTTCCTCACTGACCTTTGTTCATCTTAGACAGTGAACTCTAAAGTCAGAGAATTTCCTATGTAAGAATATTTCAAATGTTTTTTACACACACAGATGTACATGGATTCCTGTTGTCTTTTAAAGTTTTGGCAGTATCTTATTAACATCACAGTTATTTAATGATCCCTTTAGCCCCCGTGAAACTGGAGAAACACCTGCACAGTGCTCGATCTGAAGAGGGAAGACTGTATTACGATGGCGAATGGTATATACGTGGACAAACAATATGTATTGATAAGAAAGATGAGTGTCCTACAAGGTAAGAAGCTTCCTGTCACTTCAGTGCTGCTGAGAATTGCTCTTTACGCCTGTTGTCAATCAACGTTAGCAGCCCCTGTAGGATATTTGCCATGTCTCATTTGTTCCTCGGGATCCACTCGTGTGTGCACAGTTTTAGTGTTCATACACGAGACTTCACATGAGAGTTGAGCACAACATTAAAAAGTGCATGTTTGGGGGGTTACTCATCCATGAAGTGATCCTGTTTGTTAATTCTTACAGTATAATTAGTTGTTACGATCCTAATATAATGACTTTCAAACCAGGCTATTAAGAAATTTTGGTGGGCCTATTAATTCTTAACTCTTTTGGTCCCATTTCAGTTTTCTGGATTAAAAAACCATATCAGCTGGTGATGGAGCGTAGTTTTTAGAGTGCTTGTTAGTGTACAGATAGCTCTGGCTCCAGTCCCCAGCACTACATGAGCTGGGCAGGCAGAGAGCCTGTAATTTCAGCACTAGGGAGGTGGAGACAGGAAGATCAGGAGTTCAAGGGCAGTCTTAGCTGGGTTCTCTAAAATTCAGGGCCAGTGGAGTAACAGTTCATGTGAGGCAAGAAGTAAACCCAGTTCATCATGGTGCAGTAGCCAGTGCTGGGTTCAACTTCTAGAGTCTGACCCTGGGCAGTTTAGTTTAGGGATATTTAAATACAGTACATTTGGAAAAATGTTTCCTGATGTAACAGAATCCTGTGTGCACAGAGTGTCATAATTACATGGAAACTCTTCTCAAATTGCATGTGACTTATTCCATGAAGGTTTGTTCTAAAGATAGGCTACATATGTTATCTTAAGAGCCTCGGGAGGATCTGGTGTGGTCTTGGTCATACAGATAGCATAGAGGTCATCTAGACTATTACCCATCCTGGGTCCTGTGTGTGGGAGCCTGGGAGAGCTGGCTGTGCACATAACCCAAGGATCACCTAGTCTATTAGCCACCTCCATTCCCAGCCTTCTGGGTGGGAAACCGTGTATTTAACATTCCTGGTTCCCCTAGACGTTATCTGTGAGCACAAGGACCTTTGTATTCCCAACACTTAGCTACTTTAGAGTTGGAGGGCAAGCTGGGGATACAGGAGAGACTCCATTTCAGACAAAAAAGTATTAAGGCAGGAAAGAAATGGAAAATTAATGAAAACTTCAAGAATGCCTAGTAGGGCTGGAGAGATGGTTCAGCTGATGAGAGAGAGCAGCTCTCCTAGAGGACCCTTGATTCCCAGCACTGCAGCTGTCAGTTCACTCCAGCTCCCTCTTCTGGCCTCTGTAAGCACTGCACACAGTTTGTGTACCATGTAGCTAAAATAGTCACACATATAAAGCAAAAAACAAAAGTAAAACATTAAAAAAGAGTACTTTGTAACTAAAATATAACATGAAAACTAGAAATTAGTCTTTAAGTGTTAATTTAGATTTAATATTTATATTAATTATTCATGCAGCCTATAAGTTATCTTGCTGTGGTCTTTTTGAAAATATTGATGAGTTATTGCTTTCATCCTTTAGGATTAAATTCTCAAAGTATCATCTTTCTAAGTAAGAAACAGACTTTTCTACATAAGAACATTTGAGTTTAGTTTGATTTCTTATTTTGAAAGTTTAATTGGATTATGATTTCATATGTAAATTTTTGGATTTCAAGAACATGCATAACAGCTTTTTCTCATAGAAGTTCGTTTATCATAATACCAATTTCATTTGATGCCCCAGGATTCTCTTACTGGTTTTGAGACATTTTACTAATACTTAGCATTAAAGTGATTAAAAAAGAGATTGCAGTGAAAGAAATAAATCTTTTGAAAATAGATTTTGAATATCTTTTCTATGTGAAGATTAGTAGTGTTGAGAAGAGAATCAGTACAACAGATGATCTAACACTGGGAATTGACAGATTAGTATTTAAAAGACTCCCTGTTGATGGTAGAAGAGGCTCTAATGCTACTGAATAAGGGCTTTAGGTCCTCTGTCCTCTTGGAGGATGAAGTGTGGATGGGGAAGGAATGATGTGTTTTAGAACAGCCAGTGACTCACTCAACGAGGGGATATGTGCCCCAGGGCTTTTCAGCACCATAGAACTTGCTTACACACCTAGGTAGTAGAGGCTGGTCACATAATGCAGCGACTTGGTGCAACCAAGAGTTGTAAGATGTTTTACAGCAATGCTTTTTATTTTATTTAAAAAAAAAATAATTGGAAAGACATATATGCTAAAATTATAACAAAAGAGTCTAATACAACATAGGGCTGGGGATGTAGCTCAGTGGTTGGGAGCCTGGCAACCCTACACAAGGTCCAGCTGTCAATCTTCAGCTGGGGACAATGTTGATGTTGTCAGTACCTAGGCAGGTAGCAAAGTGAATCATCTTTGCCAAGTGTCAGGCACTGCCTGTGACTGTATATGCTCTGCTTTCATGTGATTGACAGCACAGTAGGTTTCTGTGTACCAGTGTCATCACACACACGAGGAACACATTGTGCTGTGATGTTTGACATTACAGTCTAACTATGAGCTTTTAGCTTCAGTTTTAGCTCCTAGAACCACTGTTGTCTATACAATATCTATTGTTGATCAAAATGTTACATACTGCACGGCTTAGTTCTAATAGCAAGAGGAGTTTGTCTGTTTCATTTAGAAGTTGTTGATGGTGATCGTGATATTTTCTACTCCATACCCTGCTGACAATGCAGTGTCTGGTAAATGTCAGTTTTCTACCTGAACCTACTGAGCTGGTAATGTGTGGAACCTTGTGTTTGAGCTAGTAATCTAATGAGATTAGTAAAGCCCAGAGGAGGCAGAAGAAATGCAAGCTCAAGACCAGCCTGGGCATTCTATGGCATGTCTTAAAAAAAAAGAAATAAACCCCCATAATAATAAAATAAATGAAATGAAATGAACCACATTGTAATTCGTTCATTTTTTTTCTTTTTTAGTGCTGTAATTACAACAATTAACCATGATGAAGTTTGGTTTAAGAGGCCTGATGGAAGCAAATCTAAGCTTTACATTTCACAGCTACAAAAAGGAAAATACTCAATTAAACATTCGTAATCACAATTTAAGTGTTATCCAAATCTACCTTATTAGTGTTACCAAGTGTAATGTGCCATGGGAGCCAAGAAAATGTATTCAGCAGCTTAATATCTTCATCGAGTCACGAGAGAATGTGTCTTTTAGGTAGAACTCTAAGTAGACCCCATATTGGTAAGTCATTAAGAAAAATAGTGAAAACAATTTAATCATGACCATCACATTTATTTGCCTCTTAGGTCCAGTGGCCAGCAGGTATATTTGGTAGGTATTTTTTCCCTCAGGTTTGTTTCATTTTGTGTTTTAATTATGTGAGTGTCTCATCTTTTAGTGCACTACAAACTACAGTTAGCTGCAGTTTTAAAGTCTCCACACCTTCGTCACTCATTGTGTTTGTAAATAATACCAAGAAAATATTTCCTATACATGATTTGTATTAGTGCATTAGTTTAAATCAATTGAAATTTATACATATGTCTGTGAGTATGTATATATGGCATCATCAGCTTACTTAGAACCGGCGGCCCAGCCGTCCAATGTTGTTTTACCCCAAGTTGAACTGTTGGGTCTGAGAAGTAAAGGGAGCATTTTTACAGACTGGATCTCCTTCTCTTTTGCCTCGTGGTGGTGGCCTCGTTTCCAGATCATATTAGAGGTGTGTTGGTGGCATTGTGTCATGTATGACCATGTGCTGCCTGTGTTTATTGTGAGCTTTTGGAGGGCCCATGTCCCCTGGTGTTGATAATGCAGTGTCTGCAGGAGCAGTGGCTGGCAGTATTGTGGTGCTTTCTGCACATGTCTGACCTTCTGAAGATTTTAGTAAGCATTTTCCAGAGGCAAAGCTAGATCCTTATTCTAATTTTATTGCTAGGGTGAAATAGATGTGAACACTTCCTTTGAATCTAGTCCTCCCCATTAGCATTTTTTAAAATCTTACATGTTTTTACATTTTAAGGCCATTTGGTGCAATTTAGAAAATGTTGGCCTCCCTTCCCTTAGCCACATTCATAATTAACTTCCAAAGCCTCTGGAACCAGGTAGAAAACTGAAGCCCACAACTTGGCAGCACAGTTGGCTATAGTGTGTGTTTAGGGTGCCACCAAACCAAGTGTTCTGGTGGTCTCATGCACTTTAATTTCTGTTACCATGGTATTTAGGAGGGAGAGGAAGATTCACCTGCTAACGCTCAGCCAAGGAGTCTCTGCATGATTCCGTTAGTTCCTTACGAGTTTACCTCTGCAGGTATCCTGTGCAGGCCACCACTTCACAGTTGCCAAATGTAACCAGTTTGACTTTTGAAATTATTATCAGCAATGTTGTGCTGCTCTGTTCTGTTTCTCATCTACCTTAGCAGCTGGACTTAATGTTGCAATCCAGGAGCATTTGACAGTACTTATATATATATATATATATGATGTTTGATAAACATTTTTAATGAGATTTGTATTTTTAAATTTAGTATGTAATAAAAAGAAGTGTTTGAGTGTCATTTGTGGTACTGTGTGTTATTCACTTATGCTTAGTTGTTTCTCCCCTGTCCACTTCTGGGCAGATTTGAGCCAGTTGTCATCGGTAGATCCACAGCGGTGTGGAGGGGCTTGCTCTCGGCTACCCACACTTGCACCTCTGCGGGACATGCGTAGGTATTCAGGGCCTAAGTTATACTTAACTTAACACGCAGGTGTGTTATACCTTAGCAAGTATATTCTGTATTTTGAAATTCTAACCAGAAAAAAAAATAAAGACTTGTTTCTCATGCTTACTGTGAAAACTTTAATTTCTGTATCATACTTACTATTCCACCATCATATTAAGATTGTGGCAAGCACATGCTGGTCAGCGATATGAGTACCATGAGGTAGATTATTGCAGGCAGTTTCCTATCAGTCTTTTAGTAATTAGCTTTAATTTTGGAGATCATTGGGAACCCAGCAATGAGATGGGCCAGCTGCTGCTGCTGCCGTGTTTATCATCCGTTCCTGCTGTCAGTTTCTGGACTTTCCTACCACAGCTCCTTGTTCACGTCGAGCTCACCTTGTCCTGCCGTCTCATACTTAAGACAAAAGACCCCAACCATTATCTAAGACTGTGTAAGTCTGTCACAAAGTGGACTGAAAACGCATGTCTCCTAAGGAAAGGGATTGAATAAGAGGTGAATGAGTACATTAGCTAGGATCGTTACAGTCTTGCCAAGTTGGAATGTAAGCCAGTATATTTTGAAATTCAGAGATGTTAAATATGAAAAAGCACTGGAAAGTTCAGAGCCAGAGAGGAGGCATGTCTCTTTTCTTCATGGATGGAGCTGCAGGGACCCATGGCTGCTGCACTGTGGGTGACCTGTGGGAAGTCCCTATTGTTACTGTGGGCCAGCATCTTGCCCTCCATAGCTTCCCACTTTTTAAAAAATATTTATTTTTTAAAACACTCATTTGTGTGTGTGCTTGCGTGTCTGTGTGAGTGAATCTCACATGTATATGGGCACTAGTCCTTAGAGCATTGGATCCGTTGGAACTGGAGTTGCAGGCATTTGTGAGCCACCAGATGAGAGCTGGGAACCAAACTTGGGTCCTCTGGAAGAGCAGCAAATGCTCTTAAACACCAAGTCATCTCCAGTCCCCTTCTAGGTTCTTTTTAGACCATGCATTTTATTACTCTGACCAATTTATTGGAACAGGGTGGAATCTGTGACTAATGGGTATCCAGTGACAAAAAAATTGTAATTTGAGTGTCTTTCATGTGATAATTTGTATTTAATGTAAAAGCTGAAATTCATTAATTTTTGCATGTTCAAAACAAAAATGAATAAAATGTCAGAATTCTGACTACATATTTGTCCTATGTTGGGAGTTTTTGACCTTATATTTTTCTCCAAACATGAAAGGTAAATACCATGAACGTTTTGAAACAGGCTCAAATAGCTTATCTTTCAGAAAAATACGTATATGTTTTGCTACGGAAAGCTAAAATTTGTAAGTGTATAATTCTTTTCCTCCCAAAATTGAAGCTTATGTTCTCTTTCAAGATAGTTGATTAAAAGAAAAGTGAGAGTTGTTAGAAGCTGTACCTTTTGAGTCTTCTTTCCTTTTCTGACTTTTTGTTGCTAAAATACGCTCAGGTGGGTGACCTTGCCAGAAGGTAGCTGTAATCCTCTGAAGAGAGGATTGCCTTTGTTCTGGTTTAGATTAGAAGCAGGCCAAATGGTAACCTTTTTTACTAAAGGTTATAAATCGTGTTAAGCTGTGAAGAAAAATCATTAGTTAGAGGCTCAACCTTACCTTCTATGCAGGGATGTTGAGAGAGATATTCTACTTTGTTACTGAAGGGCTCTGCAGCCGGTGTCTATAGGAGCCCACGTGCTTGCACGTGAAAGTCAGATTTCAGTAAGTTATGTAAGTGTGTTAGTGGGTCATTTTACTTAAGTACCTTGAGCCCTTTAAATTATCCATGAACCCTAACCCTAGCAGTTTTGTTTGTTTTGAGACAGGGTCTTATTATATAGTCCTAGCCTGGAATACTTTGTAGAGCAGGATGGTCTTGAACTCTCAGAGATCCACCTGCTTCTGCCTCCTGAGACTGAAAGTCTTTTATTTGAACCTTATACTCTGTGGTGTTAAATCATATCTTGTAAATATTTATGTATATAAAACAACAGTTACCCACTATACAAGAGGCACTCACCATAACCTTGCTCAGGCCCAGAGTTTCTGTTGAGAGTTTTGGTCTTCTATAGAGGGGAGCCCAGAACTTAGGCCGCTCACCCTTCCCTTCCTTGAGAGCTTTTATGTTTTCTGTTTTGCTATGCATTGTCCAAGGGAATATTCAGTTGAGGTCATGGCCTCTGTTTAAGCCACTGAAGAGGGAAGTTGCTTGCTGGTCACTGCCTCCTTAACACCCTGATTCTCTGTAGCTTTTCTACCACCATCCAAGGCTTAGAAGATTTTCTAGGATTCTGTCATATATGTCTTCAGTTAAGGAGGAAGGGACACAGAAGGCCTGGGTTTTATACTAAAGGAAAACTGTATTTTACTCTCGGCATCCTTTTCTTTTGCAAGTGCAATATGCCTTGGTAATTGCTGTGGTGTGGGTGTCTGCCAAGTCTATTGTGGTTGAGAGCTCGGTCCACAGAGTGGCACTGTTGGGATGTGGGGGATCACTGGGAGTGAGTTTTCAGTGGGAGGTTGTCCTTATGCCACTGGGGACACACCCTTGGGAGATAGTTCTCACAGAAGTCCTTAGAGTTCTAGTGAGGGTTGTTCTGAAAGTCTGCCCAGGGCTTTGCTTACCTGCTTCCAGTTTGAGCCATGAACCCTTTCATCTGTCTCTCTCAGTCGCAAGCTGTTGCCATCTGCCCTCACCAGAGGCCAATCCAGTGCAACTGACTGGTTTTGGACTTTGAACCTCCAAAATTGGGACCCGATTAAAACTTTTTTCAGTGCCCTGTGTTAGGTGTTTCACCATCACAGTGATGAAAATGTCACCAGTGCAGTGACTTCCAACATTCTCTGGAGATCACCTTGTACTTTTTCATGGCCACATAGTATTCATTGTGTTTTTGAAATAAAGTGGCCTGACAGTGTGGCATATACCATACAGTGTGGCCAACATTTGAATTTTCATTTCCTTCCACCTCCTCTCCCCTTTCTTAAACATGTCTGACGTGAACACTCTTGTACTCTTGTACTGCTGTGGAGTAAAGTACAGTGTACAGTGTAAAGATTTGTCACTCATTGGTTAATAAAACATTGATTAGCTAGTAGCCAAGCAGGAAGTATAGGCTGGGCAACCAGACAAGAGAATTCGGGGAAGAGGAAAGGCAGACATACAGTCATCATCCAGAAACAGAGGAAGCAAGATGAGAATGCCTTACTGAGAAAAGTTACCAAGCCACATGGCTAAACATAGACAAGACTCTTGGGTTAATTTAAGTTGTAAGAGCTAGTCAGTAATAAGCCTGAGCCAAAAGTTTATAATTACTATAAGCCTCTGTGTGTTTCTTTGGACTGAGCAGCTGCAGGACTGGGCAAGATGGAAACTTCTGTGTACAGAGGACAGTTGTAGATGTAGCTCATATCCTAAGTAAAATTGCTGAATTCAATGTGGAATTTATATTTTACTAATATTGCCAATCTTTCCTATAAATAAACAGTACCAGTTTGTAATCCAACTAACAATATTTAGGGATGCTTGTTTGTCCTAATCACAGAAACAGGTAATTTTCAGTGTCTTCATTCAATGTCATTTTTCTTTATTCACTTTAATCCCTTTGCTTCAATTAGGCAGCTAGACCCTCACTGTACTGCTCTCTTTTCCTGGGCTTCAGTATCATCATTATCCTGACTAATCTCAAATCAATCACTGTTTTCACTATGGTTTCATAGTCCATATTGGCAATTGGTCTATCCCATAGCTCATGTTCTTGGTACTGCATACACAAAACAGCATACACAAACACAAAGGGTCCTCTCCTTTCCACCTTTCCCTGTGTCAGATGGACTCCATTTTTGTTTTTTGTTCTCTCTTCACACCACCACCCACACTTAGACTTTTGTAAAGAAGACTGCGTGACTCCTTGATTTTGGAACTAGACTATTTTGGATGGTGAATTCTTTCAGCTTGCTGACTAAATGCCTGGAAACGTAACCTCTGAGGCCTCAGTTTCCCCATCTGAAAATTAAGTGATAATTTAGACTTCATAGGGTTGGAATGAGCATTTATTTTAATAAGTTAATATATGTAGAAGTATAGGAGAGTGCTTGTTACATGGTATAAAATGAAAAGTTATATGTGTATGTGTTTTATTTTAATTTTTAATTGAAAATAATTTTCAAACAATGCATTCTGACTCCCTCATCTTCTCTCAGATCTTTCCCTGCCCCACCCATAAAACTCTGTGTCCTCTTTTTCTCTTTAGAAAACAAACAGGCAAATGAAAAACAGGATAAAGGAAAAAATATCAAACACATATGCACACAAAAACACACAAAATTGGAAACCATAACATAAAAACAATGATTAAGATCAAGTGGGGGAGGTCCAAACAGAACAATTTAAGAGAAAAATCTACAAAACTACCATTAAGTGTGTATTGTGTTGGCCACCTATTGCTGGGCATGGGGCCTATTAAGTGTGGGTTATATACCCACTGAGACTTCTGTCTTAGTGTTTCTATTGCTGTGATGAGACACCATGACCATGGCAACTCTTATAAAGGAAAACAGTAGTAGGTTTCCATATGACCCCTCCTTCTGTTTCCTCCCTTACCCACATCCTTCCTCCCTCTTCCTGTTTAATTCTCTTATTCCAGTTTTACCTCTTGTCTCTCCATTACTAAATATTCTATTTCCCCTCACGCCTAGTGCCTTACTCTATACCTAAGTTTTGTGGTTATATGAATTGTAGCATGTCTATCAAAAACTTAAAAGCTAACGTACATAGGTAATACAAAACAACATCACACAAAATTTGTCATTTTGTGCCTGGGTTACATCACTCAGGATGGTTTTTTTTCCTAGTTCCATCCATTTGCCTGTGAATTTCTTTTTTTAATGACTGACTAATATTCTGTTGTGTAAACCTACCACATTTTTATTACCCATGCATATGCTGATGGATGTCTAGGCTGTTTCCAATTTCTGGCTGTTAAAAATAGAGTAGCCATGAAAATGGATGAGTAAGTGTCTCTGTGGTAGAATATAGAGTGCTTTGGGCATAGTTCCCATATATATTATATAATTTATTGTAATAATATAATTATATATTATATAATGTTATATGTTATATATCATAGTATATGTTATATATTACTGTACTCCACACATCTAGGTAATTATTCTTACAGATTCTAATAAACATTTTCTGAAATAGCCCCCTTTCTCCTCTTCCTAATGCCCCCAGTTTAGCCATTGGTATATTTTACTGGAACAATTGTGATGGCCTAACTTTTTTTCTGTAGGGAATGTTAACAGTATTTCTAAAACCCAGATCCGAGTTTTGTTTTTTACTCCCAGCTGGACTTTACTTCATTTGCTTATGCAGTACCGTGTTTCTACTTTCTCCAATAAGTGTTTCTTGCCCAGTCCAACTATGTGGTTCCAGCAAGAACACCATTTCTCTAACATCCATCCAGTCTAAGTCCTCGTGTCCTGATGAGGTGGGCATGTAGCCCCTCCTTGGGGTCCTTCACTAGCTGCAGAAGAGAATCAGTGTACCTCAGATGTTGAAGCAGGGACAATCACAGTTGAGAGTGGTAGACTGTTTTATTCTGTGGAAAGAGCTGAGAGATTAACAGTTCCTTGGCATTGAACTTGCTGGTATCAGCTGACTGTACTCAAGGCTTCCTTGTATTACAGAAACTTCTGGAGAGGTTGCCTCTTTCTAAATTTCTTCAGCCAGTCACATTCTTGAAGCACATGACAAACTCTAGATCTTCATATTCTATTGATTTCTATCTCGAAGAACATAATAAACTTTTATACTTTCAACCACAAATTCAAAGACTAAAAACTAAAGTGTTTATGGAATATTGTGTGTGTGTGTGTGTGTGTGTG
>LOEQ01004194.1:28651-39731 GCA_001685075.1 Bramus lutescens | reverse complement strand
AGAGAGAGAGAGAGAGAGAGAGAGAGAGCAAGCGAGCAAGAGAGCAGTGCCCAAGTCAGTACTCTCTGGTCCTCATTGCTAGACTCTGCATTCTCTTACAGAGCTTCAGCAATCAACATCACACACCAGCATCTGGCAAGGCCACTCTGACAGGGATGAAGAGAAGAACACCCTCTCCATGCCCACACGCTTGTCTAACTGTAGACATACAGAAAGGTCTATCTGCAAACCACAAGAGGCCAAAAGTTCCCTCTTGTAGCTGTGTAAATGCTGCTTTATTGGTTGAGTTTTCGCTTTATTTTGTTCATCTGGATTTATTAACAGTATTAATGTCCCCAAATCACAGTGTTCCATGCACTCCTGTGAGTATCTTATCCAAGACAGAGCCCCCTTCCTGGAACTCTACTCCAGCTCTAAGAGAAGTCAAGTCCCATGAGGCTTTCTAACTGCTGTCCTACTCAGAAGCCTGCTGTTCCTAATGTGCTCACAACCAGTGTGTATGAGAAGTTAAGTTAAGCTTGGCCAGCTTGAGCTCCTGCTGTCCTTTGCTTGGGACCATCAATATACAAAACATTAAGTTTTATTTTTTTAAGATTTTAGTTTTCTTTATGTGTATATGTGTGATGGTGTGTAAGTGAGTGTTCATGGAAACCAGAAGAGAGCATAGGAACCATTACAACTGGAATTACAAGTGGTTGTGATCCATTCAGGGTGGGTGCTGGGAACAAAACAGGAGGTGCTCTTAACCTCTTGAGTCATCTCTTCAGATTTTGCTACACGAAACATTTCAGACAGTTAAATTATAATTTTTAGTTGTTTTTTTTTTAAAAACAACTTTGTGCGCGCGCGTGTATGCGTGTGTGCGTGCCACAGCACACATGTGCAGGTCACAGGATAGTTTTGTGGAGTTGGTTCTCTCCTCCCATCATTTGGGTCCTGGAGATAGAACTCAGGTCATAAGGCTTGTCTGGAAAACCCCTTTACGCACTGAATCATCCTGCTGGCCCTTTCTTGGTTCTTTTGAGACAGGCTCTCCTGTTAGTTCAGGACAACCTTGGGCTCCTAATCCCTTCTGCTTTCAAAGTTCTGGGATTAAAGACATGTGCCATAGTGCCTGGCCTTAAACTAGTTCTAAGAATTATTCTTTAGATTTAGAATTTAAAAATATTTGTATTTGGGGCAGTGTTTTGGCAGCTTCTACTATATAATTGCAGTTAGAATGGCTGATCAAATAAACTTCAGTTTTCATTTCCAATGACATGTTATTGAATGACTCACATTAGACATAAAGACAGGAAGAAGAGCCTATCTCAAGACACTTGTGATACAGGCTAATTTAAATTGTATTTTTCTTTTAAAAACAATAATATTTCAACTACACTACCTAGGGGCTGTCTCCAGGAAATTTAGTAGACACTCTAGTTCCTGTGCATTTAATTAAAACCTGAAGGTGGCAGCAAACTCCTACAAGATACATGTGCTTAGTTTAGAATTTGGACTTTTCCTTCTAATCAAAATCTTACAATGAGGCTAAAGTTGATTTTAATCCTATTGCATACTAATTAAGGGATATTCAGGAAGATGATGAAGTTATAAACAAGGATTATATTTTATTACTGTTTACTAGTTGAAAAGAATGTGCCATGTTAAAGGCTTAGGGAAGTTGCCGCCAATTACATGCTTTCCAGTTACTATAGTAACAAAGTATTCAGTTAAACAAAGAAACATTAGAACTTTCATACAAACAACCTGCTTTGAATGGATGTGGCAGGAATATAGTTTGTATTTGTCTATTGATTCTCTTGTGGGTTCATCTGTGAAATTATTAAAATAAATATGCTCTTAAAATAAACTTAATATAATCCATATGCTTTTTAAAACGTAATCATTTGGTTCACATCAGTAGATTCTCTAATGTAGTGGTTCTCACCTCCGTAATGCTGCGGCCCTTTAATGCGATTCCTCCTACTGTGGTGGCCCCCAACCATGTATTTCATTGCTACTTCTTAACTGTAATTTTGCTACTGTTATGAATCATAATGTAAATACCGGTTTACATTAATGTAATGTAGTATTCAGAATATCTGATCTGCAGCCCCTGTGAAAAGGTAGTGTGACCCACAGGTGTAGATCACTGCTCTTGAATGTTGATTATCAGGAGCATCATTATCTTTGCTTTCTTCTTTGAGACAGGTAGGATCTTACCCTGGAGCTCAGTCTAGCCTTGAACTCCCCATCCTACTGCCTCAGCCTTCTGAGTACGTGGAAGATATGTGTAATCACACCCAGCCCTAGCTGATAATAAAGAAATTTTACCTAGAACAAATTATTAAATATGAATTTATATTGGAAAATGAACTATTTATTAGATTTTTTGAGACAGGGTTTCTCTGTGTAACTGTTTTGGCTGTGGAACTCACTTTGTAGATCAGGCTGACCTCAAACTCACAGAGATCCATCTGCCTCTCCTCCCGAGTACTGGGATTAAAGGCGTGCGCCACCACCACCTGGTTATTTCTTAGCTTCTGTCAGTGCTGGGATGTAATGCAGCGCCTTGCACATGCTGAAGGAGTGCTTCCTCACTGAGCTGCTCCCCAAGCCCCATTCATCTTTTACTTAAAGATCTAGATTGGATTTTTTTCTTAAAATCTTATAGAATAAATATCATTGACCTATTTAGGAATATTCAGAGCTATGGGAAGGTTTTAGCTAGCTCAATATATAGGCATAAGATTATTATCATTTTAAAACTTAGGAAATACAGGCTTTCTAGAATTTTTCTAGGTAAAGTTAGATACGCACTGTAAATATATGTAAATAGAGTAGCTTTTCATTTTGCATCATATTATTTACATACATGTGTGGAGTATGTAGATAGGAAGCAAACCCTAAGATGAGGCTGTAGAGTCACTGCCAAGTGACTCCCACTGTATGGGTCCCAGGGATTGAATGTACGCCATCAGGCATAGTGGGAAGTGCTCTTACTTTGGTGTGTGTGTATTAGAGGAAAATTCATGGGAGTCTATTATTTCTTTCCACCATTGACTCCGGAGAGAAAACTTAGATCATCAGGCTTGATAGCAAGTGCTTTTATTCACCATGCTAGTCCACCAGCACCCCCCTCATTCTCTTTTAAATACAAGTTCATAGAATAGTAGTAAGCTGCATTATTAAATACAGCAATTATAAACTTAATTTAATTCCAGGAATTGGGACTGGAGACTTGGCTCTGGTTAAGAGCACTGACTGCTCTGCCAGAAGACCTCACATGGCTGCTCACAACTACCTGACTCTCCAGCGCTATGGAATTCAGCTCCCTTTCCTGGCCTACGGGAACACTGCGCATGCTTGGTGCGTAGACCTGTTTTCAGGCAAAACACCTAAACACATACAACTCAATCTTTGAACAAATTCCAGGATATAATGTTTATTCTCGCTGTTAGTCCTGATTCTTAGGTGACTGAGATGTGAGACAATGCCTGAGAGAGGATGGTCCAGCACCTGCTCAGAGGCGTGTTGGTGGACAGGGGTGTGCCTCAGTGGCTGAGCGCTTGTCCACGTGGACACGTAAATTATACGTATTCTGGAGATAAACTGTATCCAATACTAAAATTCCAAACAGTTATTTTTCACCTAATAGCTTTCTCAGTAGTTGTAAATGACTGGTCTGTTCATTTTCGTATTATGTAGATTTGTGTGTCGTACGTGAAAACATAAGCTTCAAAAGGATCCTTTTAAACTTTTACTTATGGGGCTTGAATTTCATTTTGTCAATTGTGGCACATAATGGTAAATGCAGCATAACCGTGTGTGAACTGTGTAAACCGCGTGTACCCTTGAGTTCGGCAGGTTTTTTCCTGGCTGCCAGCAGAGGGCGCTTTGGGGTCTTACGTTACAATTCCAGTTAGTCCGAGAACAGACTTTGTTTACGCAGACATACCTGACATCTCCTAATTTCCTGGATTCAGTTTACAAACTCTGGGACTGTGGAGGAATTGGTCACCTTAAAAATCCTTAACATTTGTCAGATGAGTGGTGGGAATTAGTCTGAGAGACGTGCCTGGACGAGTAAGTGGGAAGGGGTGTAAACTCCCTGAATTTTCTCACCGTTCCACCTAATTCCCAGTGCCAGCTGCTTTCGCCTAGGCTTCTGTCATGGAGTCCAGTGATAGACACATTTTTTTTTTTTTTACAGAGGTTTTACTTAGTAGATAGGAAGCAAACCCTAAGATGAGGCTGTAGAGTCACTGCCAAGAAAGCCTTCTGGGTGAACAAGGGCAGTGCTTTCCAAACCATTTGCCTGGTCCCCATGTCCTTATAAATACACCGTTATGCATGCATGCGTGCACCACACACACATTAAACAAAATTCTCCCATGCTCTACTTATCCTTATTGTATTTGTCGGCTCTCTATAGGAACAGAACTTATAGAATGAAGTTTTGCTTTTGTAGGCAAAAAGCCAAGTTTCTTCCACATCCTCTCATAAGACCTGTTACTGGGTGCGGCCAGATTTAGGGTCCGTCTTCCTGTTTAAATAAGTGGATTAAGAAAATCCCTTACAGGAGTGCCAGCATCTTGGGTTTTAATTGATCCCAGATGTAGTCAAGTTAACTAAACTGTGTGATAAAGGTACATATAATTTTAAGATAGTTAAATGAAATGTAGAGAATGAGTTAAGCTGAATGAAGCTGAGACAAGAACATCAATAGTTCAAGGCCAGCCTGTGTTGTAATAAACAACAAACAGATAAATAAAAAAATAAAAAATGAATTTATAAAATATATTAGTTATAAGATATCTAATCACATGAGATTTTTAAAAAGAATTATATTTAATTTTGCTGCCTACAAGAGGATGAGCTTCTGATGATTTAAATGACCAAGAGAGACTTTCGGATCAGGAGGGGTGAATACTGTCAGCTGTATGGCTGAGACCAACTGGTAGATGACAGCCGCACTCTGTTATTTTAGGAATAATTCAGTTTTAAATTGTAACACTTTGTTCTATAGTCTGTAACTATAATTTCAGTGTGAGGTGCTCTTTCTTGTTAAGTCTCCATCAGTTCTTCAAAATTATCTTGTAACAACAGTGTAAAGCAAATCATGCGATAATCTATTATGACATCATCATTATGATTCAGCCAAGAAACTGCTCATACTGTTGATTTGAGCTTCCTGACAACAGACGTTGACTGGTATGCTTCTGTTAATGATGGGTGAAACATGATAAGCAGGCCATGGGTGCTGGAGTGATATCTCATCGGTAGGAGCACTTACTGCTCTTCCAGAGGACCCAAGTTCAGTTCCTAGTATCTGCACTGGCAGCTCCTGATCGCTGTAACTCCAGCTCCAGGGTATTTGACACCTTCTTCTGGACTCCTTGGGCATGTGCAATCATATACCACCCCCCGTTTATACATAATTCCAAAAGTAGAATAACTCTTATAAAGATGAGCAGTTCTCTCATTTGCCAGTGATGTAGGAACATTGATGAACTGGGTAATAGCTTTCAAATGTTTCCTCACTTTGGGGGCACTACGTATAATGAATGACTATGGTGCAATGCACTTTCCAGTTTAATCACCTTTGTTAACGTTGCCTTCAAATCTTTAAGACTGTCTTGGAAAGCAAAAACTTTAGTCTTGATTTCTAGCCTTCACTAGCTTCGTTAGTTAGACTGTGGATTGATTTGAGCTCACTAGCAGGATGTCACTGAATGTGGGTTTGAAAAGAGACGTGTAAGACTGGGCACACATGATGCCAACACTCAGGAGGGTTCAGCAGGAGCTCAGGTTTAAGGTCTCCCTGATTGACAGAGCGAGACCCTGTACTCAACAACAGCAAAAGAGGAGATGCATATTACGAAACCATTTCTGCCAAACAATGTTTTATATGTGCACATATATGAATATATAATATATATTCAAAGTGTAGATAGTAGTATGTAGTAGCAATGACAAGCTTTATTTGCTGTTAATATAGTTTATTTAATTGTAAGTCTCTATTACTTTAATAACTAGCAACCAGCTTGCAAAGTTCTTGAAAGTTTGCTCTCCTGCAATGACGCGAGGTGGCTTCTGCACAGCATTGGTGGAGAGACAGAGTAAAGCCTACGTTGCTTAGTGGTGCTGACAGACAAGCAGTATAATATCAAGAATAGGGAGAATATTAGTAATGCTACTCGAGGTGTGAAATTAAAACAATTGAGTAATTATGGGATGTATTATTCCATCCTCCCCCTTGAGAGCCCAAATTCTCGTATGACTAGAAGGAGAAAAGGATAATAGAAAGGAGAGGAGAATACACAGAAACTTGTTAAAATTGGAATTATGCAGATGGGCACATCAGGTGTTTAAGTGTATTTCTATATTCTGCCCACTGGATGCTCTTCAAAATGATAATCATTTCAGTAGTGATGAGCATTATCTGTGCCCAGCCTTTCCAAAAACAAATTGCACTAGCATTAAGAAATGGCTTCTAATCACAGATCAAATCCAGAGCATTGCATATGAAGTTGTAAGTGTGCATATGGAGTCCATTGTTGAGCTCTCAGAAGAGACCTAGAGTGCCTTACAGAACTATTCCGGAGAGCTTGAGGACTTGGTTCTTAGGCAGTTAAGCAGAAGCTTAAAGTAGGAGGGCATGGCTTCTGAGATTTCTGGGTTTGGCTTTTGTCTCCTGAATGACTCCTATTAGGGCTTTTAAGAGTCCCACAAAGGGGTTGGAGAGATGGCTCAGTGGCTGAGCATACTGGCTGCTCTTCCAGAGCACCAGGATTCAATTCCCAGCACCCACATGGCAAATCAAAATTGTCTATAAGTAACTCCATTTCCAGGACACCCTCACACATACATGCATGCAAAACATCAATGAACATAAAATAAAAATACATATATACTAACTATTACTACTATTATTATTACTGTGTGTATATGTAGACGTTGGGGTCTCTGTTATCTCCTTCCACCTTGTTTTGGAGGCAAGGTCTCTCTTACTGTTTCTGCTCACACCGTATGCTTCAGGGTGATTCTCCATCTCTACTTCCCACTTCATAGCAGTGCTGGGATGCTACTTCACAGTGCCCGACTTTCTCTCAGGGACCTCATCTGCTGAGCCATCTCACAGGCCTTAGTAACGACTCTCCCAAATTTGAATGTTGACTTTTTTTTCCTGGCTGGTTATACACTCTATTAATTCCTCTCTCTTGATGCTCGGTGGTAGCATCAAGCTTCAGTTTCCAGTGAGCCTTGCAATCACGAGGATGAATGGTATTCTCTAGTGTGCTGAGTTGCCAGTGTGTTCAGCATGTTGTATTTTGTTTTTAATCACATCTGTGTATGTGACATAGTCAACACTTCATTATAAAATCACTCTCATGTTAATGAGTTTTTGGGACAATAACAGTTTCTGTCTATGATGAACTCACTGGAAGAGCCCACTTCAGAAAAGAGCGGGCCTCCCAGGGATATCAACCAAAAGCTGCCCAACAGAATACAGTAAGACCAGGCACAAACCTCACAATAAGTCTGGTGAGGTTCCCAGTAGGAGGAAAAGGGTCCCGAAAGCGGGCAAAAGAGTCAGGAAAGGGTCAGAGACACTATCTACTGTCAGGAATCACTCCAAAGCACCAATCCAACAATCACAACATATATGCAGAGGCCTGGTGCAGACCCATGCAGGCTCCATGACTGCCACTTCAGTCTCTGTGAGTCCGCATGAGCTCCGTTTAGTTGATTCTGTGGTCTGTGTTCTCGTAGTGTCTTCAACCCCTCTGACTCCCACAATTCCTCTTCCCCCTTTTCTGCAGGGTTCCTCAGTTCTAAGTGGAGGGACCTGATGGAGACCTCTAACCTGGACTCTTTCTCCGACTAATATTTGACTGTGGGTCTCTGCATTGGCTCTTATCAGTTGCCGGAGGCAACCTCTCTGATGGCGACTGGACTAGTCACTAATTTATGAGTATATATGGACATTATTAGGAATCATTTCGGTTTTTTTTGTCAGTCATGTTTGTCATTTAATTTTTTTTACTCTTGAATTTTGACATTCCTTTTCACAATGTAGGTTTTTTTTTAGTTTTTGACATATTTTTAAAAGTTATTAAAGTATAATTACATCATTTCCCCCTCTTTCCCTTCAACTCTTCCCATGTCTTCCTCCACATTTCCTCTCAAATCCATTTTTTTATATAATTATTGTTGTTACATATATATGTACATATGAATAAATATGTAAATGCAGCCTGCTGACTCTATTTAGTGTTGCTTGCATATATGTGTGTTTAAGGCTGACTGCTTGACACTTGAACTTGATAACCATTTAGGGTGACCACTCTTAGGAAAGACTGCTTCTTCCTTTTTGGTATCATTAGATTAGATGGATTCCCCTCTGTATGCTGTGAATATATTTTATTACCATTGGTTATTGAATAAAGCTGTTTTGACCAATGCTTAGCAGAGCAAAGCCGGGCGGGAAATTCGAACAGAGAAATAGAGAGGAAGTAGGTGGAGCCAAGGAGATGCCATGTAGCTGCCGAAGGAGACAGACGCCTTGTGTCAATACATAGATTAATAGAAATGGGTTAATTCAAGATGTAAGAATTAGCTAGAAATATTTCTGAGTCATTGGTCGAACAGTGTTGTAATTAATATAGTTTCTGTTTGATTATTCAGGTCTGAGCAGTCGGGAAATGAACAAGTAGTCTATGCCTACAATTAATTACCTGTAGTTCTCCATCTAGGGTGGGGCCCTGTGAGATTCACTCATCCATGTTGGCATGTTAACTGTTGTTACCATTGTTCAGGTTTTGGTCAAGCAGCTGTATTGTTGCGATATCATGGGTGTGTCTTCCTTGTGATAGCTAGAAGGTACATCTCACAGTTGATGGTCTTGTCTTCTGTCTGTTATAATCTTTCGGCCTCCTCTTCCTCAATGTTCCCCAAGCTTTAGATGTTGGGATTGTGTTGTAGATGCATCTACCTGAACTGGACACCCCACAGCCAGTTATTCTCTACATTTTGACCCATTTGGAGTTCTGTAATGGGAATGCTGCTGCAAAGGGGAGCGTCTAGGATGAGGGATGGGAGCTATATTTGTGTGTGGGCATAAGGATAGGTTGCTTAGAATGCAGCTAGGAATTGCACTAATTTAAACTGGGAGTAGAAAGTTTTCCTCTTGGGTTTATTACCTCACTAGTCATGGGTAGATGGCTAATTTTCTAGTACCAGGCATGCTTTCTCCACTGTTGAGCTGGCCTTAAATCCAATTAGACAGGTGTCGGTTACTGACAAAACATATAAATATTTATTCTGTGTAGCTTGCCTTTCATACCCTAACAGAGTTTAAATAAAATCTAAGAAGGAGAGAAGAAAAGAGGCTTGATTGAACAAGGACTAAGATAAGTAATGCCTGGAAAGTTCTCCAAACTGGTAAGAAATCTAAATCTACATATGCTAGAAATTTGAGTATCAAGAAGAGCTCAAAGTAGTATCACACATCCACAAGCCCACGTGGGGGAGATGGGCTAAGACAGAAAGGTCACAAGTTTGAGGCTAACCTGGGCAACTTAGTAAGAACTTGTGTCTTGAAATTTTTAAAAAATGCATATATATATTCTATATAGTCTCTTACAGTCTTTCTACATGCATATGCATATATATCATGGAGCCCATGTGGAGGTCGGAGAATAATTCACATAATTCAGTTCTCTTCCTCCACTGCATAGGTTCCGGGGATCAAACTCAGCTTCTTAGGCTTGGTAGCAGACACACTTACCCACCAAGCTATCTAATAATCATCTGTTTAAGAGGGGGCTGTGGATGCACATCTTGGTGATTGCCCTCTTACCTAGTATATCAAGGCTCCAAGTTCAATCCCCAGTACTGAAATATAAATCAATGCTAAGACATTGAAATTTTACTCTGAAAGCTTAGACAAATATCAAATCTTGAGCACATCTGGAGACAAAGCTCCCTTACATCTTTTACATGTTGAGATAGCGAGAAACTAATTAGAATAACAGCAAATTCCTCATTGAAAATGTGGATCCTAAGGAAGTGGAACAAGACTTTTCAATAATGGAAATAAAATGTTATCCTAGAATATCTGCTACCCAGTTTCTTTAGTGACTTTTCTTTTGCTGTAATAAAATACTGGCGACTAAGGCAACTTTAATAAAAGAAAGTGTTTAATGCAGGCTTGTGGTTTCAGGGAGTCAGAGTCCATGATGTTGGAGCAAGAGCCTGGTGCCAGAGACAACTGAGAGTTCACATCTCAAGGCGGAAGTAGGAGGCTGAGAATGAGATGTTTGAAACCTCAAGGCCTACCCCAAGCGACACACCTCCTCTAACATGGCCACACCTCCTAATCCTTACCAAATGGTTCTACCAACTGGGGACCAAATAAGCATATGAGCTTATGGAGACTGTCTCATTCAGTCACCCCCTGAAAGCATTTTTAAAGAGTGTGAGGAATAGGGTATTCTCAGATGAAGGGAAACTTAGAAATTTTTTTGCCAGTACATTTCCTGTAAAAAAGGGGGGGGGGAGGCTAATGCAGGATTCAAAATGGAAGGAAAAGAATGGAAGAAAGAGCTTGGGACACCAGCAAGCAGGGAAGAATGAGCATGGCAGAAACACAGGGAAGGGAAAGTTTCTTGACCCTCTTGAGTTGCCACACTATGCTTGATGTTTGAAAAACAAGTTGTTAGATGTAAGTCTAAATACCCATCAAAAATGCTTAAGATAATTGCACGTGGGAAAGAGTAAATTCTTATGAGGAAGGAAGGTTTCTCTATCCAGGCTGGTAAACGGCAGGACCAGCAGACTGAATGCTACATGTACACAGTGCATTATGTAAGTAACTAACAGATGTAAACCAAAGCAAGATAGAATGGTATATATGGATGAAGATGTCATAATACAGCCCATTGTTTTGTATATTAACTAAACAAATTAAAAATATATCAATTAAAATACATATTTGATCACAAAATAGAGTTGACAGGGTGATTACAAAACAGGTCCCGTGCTCCAGTGTGGGTCTCTGTCTCTATCTCCATCCATCGCCAGCTGAAGATTC
>LOEQ01004193.1:90162-115479 GCA_001685075.1 Bramus lutescens | reverse complement strand
ACCCCCACCCACAGGAAGCAGTCAGAGTCAATCAAATCACAGCAGGATCATGCAGCCTCTGCTCCTGCACCACAGGCAGACCTGGATTTCTAATTTCTACAGCTGCTACTTCACGAGAATGACGTCATCAGCCCCTACTTATTCTCAATTACCAGAAATAACAGAAAATCTCAATTATCCAAAAACAGTTCAGGAAAGCAATGCATTTTAGTGCTATTTGATAAACAATTAGTATTTGCACTGTATGGTCTCTTTATATTTCTCTGTAAGTGATATACTGAATACTTGGGTACACAGTGCAAAATGCTGGAATAAGGATAACACAAAGACGATTCATCTTTAGCCAACATTTCTTTGTGGAAGAACCTGAGGAATAGAGAAATGGAGCCCAGGGATCAAGGGCAAGGGGGCTGAGTGACAAGATTAGGAAGCAGTCCAAACCTCCTTTCAGGGTCCTTTCTATAATGTTTGATTTCATGATCATGACCTCATTTATGAGCGTCATGTGCACATTATAATAAAAATCATTCCATTCAATAAAATCTTACAAGAGGGTAGATTTAATGACCATTTAAACAGACCCAAGAAGTAGTGTATGTTCAGCACCTAACATTGACATTTGTGCCTTCCATACAGTTTGTGGAGATAAATTATAAGCCTGATTAATTAAGTAGAGTGTTACTCAGTGCCCACACTACAACTAAAACCTTAAACTAATGATCGACTTTAACCCATAAACTGTTGAGGGAAAGGCCTGTGAATTGTGTCCACTTATTCATCTCTTTGAAGCAGAAATTAAAATCTTAATGGAGAACATACCTTGTACTATGATATGAAAATCATGACTGGCTTTCCCCAAGAAGTTGTTAGCTGTACAGCGATAATTTCCTTTGTCATGGTAGGAGATGTTTTCTATCTTCAAAGTCTTCCCATAATTTTCTTTTGTTTCTCTTCCCTTTGGTAATTCACTACCCAGTTTGCTCCACTCAACCTGTGGAGTTGGTCTGCAGGAAGTAGAATGAATGCATAGATAAGTAAATGTCAACTACAAACAATCCCTCAGGGCACACCTATAACTGAGTTGCCTTAAGTAGTCACTGTGTCTTATCAGCTTCACCAGAGGAGCACCACCATGGGAAGCAAGGGGTTGAACAGGCATGTTTCATCGCAAGCTCCCTTAGTGGATGACTCCCTAGCAATCTTGTCCCTGCAATTAAGTGAGCTAACTCCACCTGAGTGCTGAGTCAATGAAGCCAGATGTGAGATAAATAACTGAAGACACTTCTCAAGTGTGACATTCTCCCTATGGTCGGGCATCAAGAGATTCCCCTTCCCTGTGTGACTCTCAACAACATGGCACAGTAGTCTCCAACAGCCAGCAAAGGAAAACCACAATTTCCCCTTGAATTCTAATGAAGCCAATTTTGGCTAAAGTGGTTGGGAGTGGAGCCAAATGCGTGGGCTGGATGGAGGAGCAGTTCTTTCATTCTTGGCAGCTTGGAGCAAACAGCACAGACCTTGCTTTCCTGCTCTGAGGGAAACAGAGGGAAGGAGACATGAACTCGGAATCTCCCTAATTCAGAAGCACTGGGGAGATGGGCAGGGGAGATCAAAACAAACACAAGCCAAACAAAAGACAGGGATAACCTTGTCACATGCCAACACCTCTCTCTCTCTGACAATGAAGGGAAACAGGAGCACAGGCCAAGCCAAGCAGTTGGTGAAATAATCTCTTCTGAAAATGAAGGATGGAAAAGTGACATTCTATGACACTTTGCCTTTAAAATGTCACTGATAACCAACTCTAAGTGGGTACAACTTTGTTTTCTTCTCCTACAAGATTGGAAAACATTTAATTCTGCCATTTGCCTCATTCCTGGTTGCTGGTCACTACTCTGAGAACTCTGTAAGGGTGAGCTGTCTTACTTCTATCATTTTACCATCATCAAGTAGAAGCTCC
Organism: Bramus lutescens; assembly: GCA_001685075.1. Lineage (NCBI taxonomy): Eukaryota > Metazoa > Chordata > Mammalia > Rodentia > Cricetidae > Bramus > Bramus lutescens. Next base: position 113,519 of record LOEQ01004193.1, on the reverse strand, counting down.
AAGAAGCTAAGTAACTAACATTTATCAGATTCAAAGCTTACATTTTTCTTAGTTATTTCTATTTGATTTCTGCTTTTCAAAGAAATTCATCTTTCTTAATATATGCTTGTGTGCACCAACTAAATAATTTCCAAAATTTATTTATTATCTTTTTATGCTTCTGTTTTGTCTGCATGTGTGTATGTGCACCACATACACATCTGCTGACCATGGGAGCCAGAAGAGGGCACTGGATCCACTAGACCTGGAGATACAGATGATTGTGAATGACCATGTGAATCCTGGGAATTACATCAGGTCATCGGTAAGAACAGCCAGTGATCTTAACTACTTAACTGTATCTCTAGCCCCAATAATTATTGTTTCAAATTGTTTTAGTTATTTCAAATTACTTGTTCACAAAGAAAATGGATAAAATAACTCAATTATTAGGAAACACTAAATTGGAAGCAAAGATGGCGTTCTTTCTACAAACATCTGGTATTTTCTCTCAAGGCCAAAGGAATTAACCTCATAGACTTGAAACAACAACTCACTTTTTGACCATGTACACAGCACATGGCAGATTTCCTCAGGAAATGATCATTACAGACAGATAGATGCATGTGGGAGTCTATTGATTAGCTGTTGAATTCTAGAGATCATGCCACCAAGCAGTACTCGGAGTCCAAGTTTCCTACCTGCTTGCTTTTTATACCATCTGTCAAAATGGCAACCTGCCAAGTGACAGACTGCCCTGGACCCTAGTTCCTCCCAAACAGATTTTCATGAGTTTGTTTTAGCAATGCAGGATCTTACTTGCCTCAAATTCTTCCTTTACTTCTGTTCTTGAGAACAATCACTTGTCTACCGCTTTTCACTTCATGCAATCAAATTAAATGATTTTAAATCAGAGCAACATATCACAAGTAGGCATGGTTTATACAGCTGGAAGAATTCCTGTTTTCTTCTTGACCACTCTGGATTTTTTGTTGGCTTGCTTTATTTTTAAAGAGCATTTGCTAACAGAATTGGAACAAGGATAGGTTGATGGAAAAGTGTTGTTTAATACTTTTTTGGCACACCACCATACATTATTTCATAACTTCAAATATTTATACCAATTCTTATGTGGGTAACTTTTCTTCTGATTCTTGATTAAACATGTAGGAGACACAGATATCATATGTGTTTTAAATTCATTAGGAGTCTGCTTTTATTTCACACAGCGTGAATGTGAATTATTGAAACAGCAAGTTCTCCCCACTGACACGAACACCGTGTTCTCCTAATAAGAGTCAAAATATCATTTAACTCTTCCCCATCTCCGGGGATCCATAAACTCTAAGCTTTCCAAAATGTGTATATCTCTGAAAGCTTCCCTGATATTGATATAATATCAATATTTGGTATGGTGTGTGTATGTGTGTGTGTGTGTATGTGTGTGTGTGTGATGCATGTGCCACAATGGTTAGAGATTTGTACTTTTGTTACTCTTGAATGCATGTGATGTTAAATTTCTTTGAGATATATATATATATATACATATCATCCTTCAAAAACTTTTTGATAGTATTATTTTTATTTAGAAGATCAAACNGTGTGATGCATGTGCCACAATGGTTAGAGATTTGTACTTTTGTTACTCTTGAATTCATGTGATGTTAAATTTCTTTGATATATATATATCATCCTTCAAAAACTTTTTGATAGTATTATTTTTATTTAGAAGATCAAACAGAATGAATAGCCCAACTCAAACCAGTGAAGAGGGGAAGAATCCCTTCCTATGACCGAGTATCAGGGATCTTCAGGTTGCAAAAGCAAAGAACTCTTAAAATATCCATGTTCTTTTCCTGTGTACATTTCCAACCCTCCAGTCTCTACAAAGCACCCAGGAGTAACGTTTCTGTGAGTGGAGGATGAGCTGAACAGACGCCAAATACCTCAGGAAGTAAATGATAGCTTGGAGGGAGATGAGGGGTATGAGTCTCTACAGCTTTGCCTGACCCTGACTAGCCTGAACAGTGACAAAGCCTGAAAGCATTTAATTTCTACCAAATACATGTTGGCACCAGGTGGTTAGCCACAAGTTACAGCAGATGGGAAGGCTTTGACCTTCTCACAGAGCAGGACTAGAGAGAGGCTTAGCAGGTAGGAGCACTCCTGTCCTAGCAGATGACCTGGCTTGAATTCCCAGCATCCATGTAGTGGTTCAACACCTCTGAAACCCTACTGTCTTTTCTTGCCTCTCTGGGCACTAGACACATGTAGTGTACAGACATACTTGCAGTCAAAATACTCATGCAAAGAAAATTAAAATAAATCTTAAAAACCACACAGAACCAAACTTTTTCCATAGAGGTCATATGACAACATATTGAAATAATTTATCAGTCAACACGGGGGACTTAAGTCTTGTAAGTAACCTGGCAGGAAAGAAAAATGTGCAAAGTCTGTAGAAGTAGAATAATTAAAATAGTTCCTTTTGCTTCACAATCTAACTTGAAACATGTCATTCAGACTTTACATTGAATTATGAACAAAGTTGGATTTTATTTTTTACTTTTACTTTCAATAACTAATTAATGTAACACAATTTAATATATCTCAAATCCTAGCTGATTAAAGAGACTTTCATTGCTTGAAAAATGATTTAAATTTCAAATTAATAAACTGAAAGATGAAATGCCTTTCTCTACAGCATTGATAATGGGAGACTGTTAAATCAGTGGGAATATTTGTAGAAACAGGCAAACTAGTATGACCATGGCACCAATCACATAAATGTACAATAGTCGCTCAGCTTAGGCAACAATTTTAGGAAATGACAACATGTCAACCCTCAGGACTTTGCTGGAAGACCTGATACAGGGCTCTGATCTTGAAATATGAGGAAGTCAACCAGTTTTTGATGTGCTATTCCCCTAATGATCTGAACCTGCTTTTGCACAAAACACAAAAGGGGGAATAAAAATAGAGGACTTTGGAAATTAAAGAAAAAGAGAGTAGTGTAATGGGCTGGCAGAAATGAAAGAGTTCTAATAAGACTTTCAAACCAATGAAATAATGGACCTCAAATAAATGGGAATTTCTCCAGGAATCTCATGCTGGGAGAAGGAAAAGAGGCTAACCAGAGGAGGAGCTTCTCTCTCGGAAGACTCACAGTTCTAACAACTTGCTGTAACACATTACAGGATGAGATTGAAGTTCAGACAATGACTGATGATGAGTCAATGATGTGGGACCATACCTTGCTGGGATTTCTTCAATGTGCACATCCTTAGAGCTCCATTTAAACTTGAGTATCTCTTTAGGATCAGAAGACAGACCCAGGAGGGATCTTCAAATCCCCCTTTTTTTTTCCTTCAAAGTATGGGCACATTGAAGAAATCTTTTCTGTTTTCCTCTATAAATTTTACTCGTTTAATGGACCTGGCTTAGTGCACAGGTTGTGACCCCTCCCCAAGTACTGTAACAGTGGAGCTAGCCCCTGTAAACCAGAGTCTGGCAAGGGAATAGAGACAACAGAAAATACAGGGCTTAAGGGCTTAAGGGCAGATGGGGTGACTACTAATACACATACTCTAAGGACAGCAATAAAGCATCTACTTCACGAATGTATTTTTTTTTGATCCCTGCACCCTATCGTAAAAAAGGTACTCATAAGTCAATTTCAGTTGCAGCCTGATGTTTGTATAAGGAAGCAAAAATTTGTTTCCCCAGAGAAACAGGAAGAGGGTTCATATTTTTAAAAGTAGTAACTTAAGAACAGGCATGCAGCAAAGATCTTTGTTTTGCGGTCTTTAAAACACTATACGGAAGAGGGCTGACAGAGGCCAGGGTACTCACAGGCCTTCTGCAAAACACTCAAGCAACAGGGTATCCCCTTTGAGGACAATCATTGAGGTTGAACTGCCGCTCTGAGCAGGAGGCAACAGAAGTTTGGGTTTCCTTTGTTTGATTGAATTTGCTGGAAAAGAAAAAAATAAAGAGTCAATTCTCTCTCTAATAAATGTAGTAAAAATTTTATGCTTCTAGTTTGTTCTTAAAGCATGACTTCACATTGTTTTACATATACATATCCGTGTTCTTCTTCTTAAACAGAGTCTCTCATCCAAAAAGTATCCAAGTAAGCATGTGTCTCTCAATTTCCTTACAAGTTTTTAAAATTTTCACAATGTATACTTCATATTTCTATTCAGAAATTGAATACTTATTCAAGACAATTTCTTGAAGATACCCTCAAACTAATTGATAATCTGACTTTGTATTCTATAGTCTTACCATACCTTGCATTTTGATGATTATATATGTCTATTTATTTCTTTTTCTAAGTACTAGGATTGCTTCTAAAAAGAAAAAAGAAAACCCAAAAAGCACAGCTTCCTGGAGTATATCATTGAGAATTCAGACTGAAGAAACTTGACTTGAGTAGACACCAAGCGTCAATGAATTTTATTTAGCTCTTCAGGAAATTCCTTCTAGTCTCAGATCCTCAAGGATACATATTGTTTTAAGAAATAAATCATAGTAAGTCTATCCACTAAGTAAAATTTGGAAAGTTTCATTGTTTTTCTTAGTAATTTTAAAATATAAAGGTAAATTAGGATACTTCATTTACATTACATTTTGATATCACATCCAAATGTGAACATAAATTGTTTTTCATATTCATTGCCAGTGTGCCTTTATCTTTTGTGGAAAGACTGACTTCTATCAGAAGATATTATGAGCCAGCCATGTGTGGTCAGCATTGCATTTCCTTGCATGTATTTATATACTAGAAATGAATTTTGAATTTTTACTATATGCAATATTCTTTTATGTGCTTCAAGATACATATTCAGATTACTAATCCCAAAGAAAATGATGTTGGGGATGAGTCAGCACTCCTGAAATGGCACCCAAGAGGAGCCTTATCCACTTCTGATGATATCACCAGAATATTGGAAATCTAAGTGAAACCTCTAGTCTACATTATGTAGAGGTATTTGTTTCATTCGTGTATGTGGTTGTAATGAAGAAAACAAGTCGACTATATAATTCAGGTTATAACTCAAGCATCTTAGATACAATTCAAGTTCTGATAGATGTTTTATTAAAAATTAATAAAATTTTAAAGGTTCCATAGACAAGAGAAGTAGAAATATGTTGAAAACTGCATTCTTTCACAGAGTTAGAGTATGTAGTGGTTTGTTTATCAACTTCTCTAATAAGTCTTGCAAGTAAAATTAATTCATTTATCTTTTCTAAATCCAGTATTTCTCTTCTCTTCTTGATATTAACTATTTTTATTCCATTTTGTAAAGTTATCAACCTTCCTTGCCTTTTGTGTTCTTCTAAAAGATCCAAAGTCATACACCATGTTATATAAACATTTATGCATACATAAATATATATATTATATTTATACCTAAAACTGCAGATACAAATTTATAGGTTAATAATGTATAATTATAAGTTACTTGTAAAGATAACACACACATATATAACTACACACACATAAGCACACACACATATATATATACATATATATATATATACCTTTGCTAAATTCTAAAGCACAGTGTACTACAGAACTTTCTATACTAAAGAGTTACTTAATAGAAATATTAGCATTGCTTCTAGAAAACTCTTTGAGTAAATAAGGAAAAAATTCAAACTGAAATGACAATGAGTAACTAAAGGCAAAAATAAAATCCCAAATGCTTCACATGAAAGACTTACCCTTGGAACTAATTTCTGTGGATGAACTTGAATCATTAGCATGCTTTACTGAAATAAAAAAATGAAGAAACTAATACAAACATAACAGTAGATGCTGACATCAATAAAGTATGAAAAGTCAAAGTCATGCATTTATTTAGGGAAAATTATGAAATGAAGTACAGCCATGCCCATTTGCATACTGCCTATGGAAATACACACATATACACATTATATATATACACACACACATATACACACACACATATATATATATATATATATACGTATGTGTATTTATAGAATTTAAAGAAGTTGTGAAGAGACAAGTGTTAATTCTACCACAGAGACTTCCGGCTACTGAAAAGCATCACAGAGAAGACCCCATATATCATATATACATAAGAAAATGGAATAATCTTGGACCAAATTAGACAATGAAGTGGTCATGCCAACCTTCTGCTCCTCCAGAGCCAATTACTCAGCCAGGAAGCTGCTGGGATTATTCTTTGCCTTTGAATCTTACCACGTCATCTCTCACTAATTACTTCGCCCCTTTTGGGAACTCGGGCATGCATTTGCAGATTCAAGTAGGAAACAGAAAATCAATTCAGATAACTTTGTCAATTTGAGAAGGACAAAGAAAAAGCTTGATAAGAAATATAAGTGATGATTTTCTTTTGACTCATTTTTTGTCTCCTTCATTTTCGGCCTGCTGATTTATCCAAGGTCACAGTGAGCCCATGCCTGAGATGTGCCTTATGCTCACTGAAAATGAATCGATCCTGCAGACACCAAATGAAACACATTTGTACTGTGAATTGAGATTTGATTTTCTGGCTGCCAGAGACAGAGCTACTGTGGATTTGCAGCTGCAGATGTTCTGATCATTTATATGAAGTCTCTGGAGTTAAACGAAACAATGACGGAAAATACAGAACCGGCTTTAAATGTCTTCGGAGAGAAGAATGAAATCATGCACACATTTGCATTCAACACAAGTAAAGGAAGAATAAATTATTCGGACTTACAACTGTTCACAGTCAGTTTCATTGGCATTTTTTGTACAATCGTCCTTAATTTTGGAAATGCAGCAAAGCAACAGTAATCATTTCGACTGTCTTTTTCTTCCACGTTTGCAAAATACAGATCTCCCTGTTGGCTCATGTATACTCTTTCATCTTGTTCAATGTGTTCTAATTCTGCGAGGAAAAAATAAATAAAACCTTGTCACTGAAATGGGCTGCCCCTCCTCACAATGTGCATTAGGCTTTTACAGTACTATTTTCTTTCATACGATTTATATGTGGTTGCGATGTCCCATGTCTGTTCTTCCTATTTTTCTGCAGTCTGGACTTAATAAAAGAGCAGTGAGCAGGCAAACAGATAAAAACAGGCAACAATGAAATCTTTGGAAGGTCGAGAACCTCACAGATACACCAGCAGTCTGAGTGTTCCATCCCTTATTACCAATTGATCTCTAATTTTTCTATGCATATCTGAAAACTGTTCAGTTCTAATAACAATGAATTATTACTTTTGTTTTATCTGGATGGCGCGTCTCTGAAAAGTGATGTTTCAGCCACCAATCACTCTGCACTAGGGTGCAGCTGTGTACTCCTAGGATGAGTGAAGGCTACAAATCTCGGCTGCAGCCAAGTGTAGCTTCACCTACTCTCCTCTGGCTGCTGTACAAATATGATTTTCCTAAGTAACATCAACACTCAGAAGGCCATTATAAAGCATAGGGCATAACAGTCTTTTTAAGAAGAGGGAGGCTTCAGGAACCACCAAAGCATTTTGAAAGACTGAACACACAGGCTGATACTAAATGTTTTGTAGGTCATTGATTTTATCAAGTAGAACTAAGTTAAAACTGTCATACTAACAAGCAACTACCCCAAGTCACTTCAACTCTGACCTTGTCTGTGTTCCAAAGATAAGGACTTTGGAAGGAAGGTTTGTCACAGGCCTGTCCTATTCTATGAATACTCCCCGCCCCTTTCAAATATTGTAAATCAAGGAATGCAATAATTTTCTAGTGTCTTCACATATACATCCCAGTTTATACTCAGGAGAAAGGGTAGAATTTCAAATGTATCTAATTTTGAAATATCTTTGATTCTATGGGGCAATCAATCACATATGAACGATTGCTTTTATTGGTTCCATTACATATGGTTACTTACATAGTTCATGGAATTAAAGTGACCCAGATTGATGGAACAGAACACTACTTACCAATATTCATCCAGTAGATGTGCAAAGGTGGGAGGCCTTTGGGAGGGTTACAAGGTAGGACAATGGAATCCCCTTCTTCCACATCCATGGGTTCAATTTTTTCTTTGGGGAATTTTGGAACACCTGATAAATGGAACATTAATATTTTCTATGTTTTTAATCCCCAATAACATTCTTCTTGTCATGGAAAAAAATGAACAACTAAGAAATTCAGCATCCCATTTCCTCGTCCTCATATTATGGATAAAGCAAGATGAGGCTGCCACCTGCCTCGACACCAGAACTTCTCTTTTTCTCTTCCTCCAATTCTAATTCTGCAGTCTCATCCCCAAATCTGTAGCAGAACCGGATACACTGCAGAGCACCTTTGGCAGCCTTGCCCACGCTCATCTCCCAAGGTATCCACAGATCTTCCCCTTTACAACTTTTTTCCTCTACCCACCCACCAACTCCTAGCCTGTTTCCAGACCTGAAACTCACCAGGTAGGCCCTGCTAATCGAAGGGCCACCCCATCTAAGGCAATAAGTAAGCAGAAGGCACACACAATTCTTTTACTGATCCTGAGATTCAACCCACATCTGAGCTTCATTCCAAACTCTGTAGCAAGCAATCTGCTTTGGTCTTCCTTTCCTCTCTGAACCCATTCCTAAGAAATCACAAAGACCTTTTTCTTCAACTTTCTTTTCCCAAATTTGTCCCAGTGTTCCAGCCTCCAACATCAGCAGACACTCCCTGTGAAAACACTACCTGAGCAGGCCAGAAAAACAGGTAACATACAGCCATCACACTCCCTGAAAATCAAGGGAGGAAATAGAAACCAAGAAAAAAAAATAACTCAACAAAAACAAATTCAGAAATCATCACCTAGACTTACAATCATCTATGAAAATAGATGCATAGACACAAGTATAAAACACAGTAACAGTCACGGAGATAGGTCTCTACAAGAGCCCAGCTATCCTACCACAACAGGCCCTAAATATGCAGACATAGCTGAAACCCAATGAAAAATAAAACCTTGAAACTAAGTTTACAAAGGTGATAGAGGTCTTTAAAGAGGAAATTAATAATTACCTTAATGAAATCCAGGAAAGCACAAACAAACCATGTGAAGAAATAAATAAATCCATAAAGAATGCCAGGGAAACACAAAGAAAAAAATGGAGGAAATGAATAATTAGCTTAAAGAAATTAAAGAAAAGAGAAAGAAAGAGTTGAAAGAAATGAATAAAGCTGTTTAAGACCTGAAAATTAAAATAGACTTAATAAATAAAGCACAAATGAATGGAATTCTGGAAATTAATAATTTAGAAATTTGAACAGGAGCTACAGGGGAAAGCTTCACCAACAATATACAAGAGGCATAAGAGATTGCCTCTCGTATTGAAGATACAACAGAAGAAATGGAAAGTCAAGGAAAATATTAAGTCTAAAAAACTGACACAAAGTATTCAGGAAATCTGAGACACCATGAAAAGACCAAATCTATGAATAATAGAAAAAAAGGATGTGAAGAATCCCAGTTCAAAAGCCCAGAAAACATTTTCAACAAAATCATAGAAGAAATTTCCCTAACCTAAAGAAGGACACACCTGTAAAGGTATAAGAAGCATACAGAACAACAAATAGCTTGGACAAGAAAAGAAAGTACCTTTGGCAAATAATAGTCAAAACACCAAACATACAGAACAAAGAAAGAATACTAAAAGCTGCAAACAAAAAGACCAAATAATATATAAAGGCAGACCTATTAGAATTTCACCTGACTTCTCGATGGAAACTCTAAAAGCCAGAAGAACCTGGAAAAACATGTTGCAGTCTCTAAGAAACTACAGATGTAAGCCCAGAAATACTAAACCCAGCAAAGCTTTCAACCAACATCAAAGAAGTAAATAAGATATTCTATGCTGTAGCTAAATTTAAACACAGTCTTTTTTACAAATCTAGCCCAAAAGAAGGTGGTAGAAACTTCAATCTAAAAGGCTAACTACATCCATGACAACACAGAAAATACATAATATCTCACACCAGCAAGATGAAAAGAAGGGAAACACACACACACACACATATCACCACCACCACCACCACCACCATCCTCTCCCGGTATTAATGATCTCAATTCTGAGGGTCCCTGGCAGTAGAACCAGGATCTATCCCTGTTGCATAAGCTAGCTTGTTAGAGCCCATTCCCTCTGAGTGGGGTGCCATACTCAGCCTTAATGTGGGGGGATGGGCTTGGTCCTGCCCCAATTTAATGAGCCAGATTTTCTTCACTCCCCATGGAAGCCCCTACCTGTTGGGAGGAGAGGATGGGGAGTTTTGGTGGGGAGAGGTAGGAGAGGGCAGGAGGAGGAGTGGGAAGGAGAACTTTGATTGGAATGTAAAATGAATTTAAATAATTAATTCATTAATTTAAAAAAGGACTTTAAAGAAAAGACAAAAAAAAGTGAATGGTTGTGAAAACGTGATCCATCCTGCTGCATCCAAGAAATATAACTCAACTTCAAGGATAAACATAAGTGCAGGGTAAAGGTTTGGAAAAATATTCAAAGTGAATGGACCTAAGAATTAAGCTGGTGTAGTCATTTCAAAGTCTAACATTATAAACATCAAAACAAAACGAATCGAAAGAGATAGAAGAAGACATTACATTCTCATCAAAGGAAAAATCCACCAGAATGATCTTTCAATTCTTAACATCTATGTCCTAAATAGAAAAGCACCCAAATTTGTAAAAGAAATACCACTACAGTTTAAATCACTTATTGACCCTCACACATTCACAGTGGGAGACTTCAATACTCCAGTCTCACCAATGGACAGGTCCTCCAGAGAATATTAAACAGAGAAATACTAAGCCTAATGTATTATAAAAATTTGTAACAATTATTTACAGAATATTTTACCTAAATATTAAAGAATATATTTTTTCTTCTGCATCTCGTGGAACTTTGTACAAAATTGATCACATACTTAGATTCAAAGCAAGTCTCAACAGATACAAGAAAACTGAAATAAATCCTTGTATCCTATCAGACTACAATGGAATAAAGCTGGATATCATCAACAGAAGCAACAGAAACTTTACAAACTCACTGAAACAGAAAAAATCTCTATGAAATGAAAAGTGGGTCAAGGCAGAAATGAAGGAATTAAAGACTTCTAGAATTCAGTAAAAATAATTACACTGCATACCCAAACTTGTTGGTTGTAATGAAAGTGGGATTAAGAAGAAAAGTCACAGCACTAAATGCCTATGTTAATTTAAAAAAATCAAAACAAAACAAAAGACAACTAGTGTTGGCATAAAAACATACAAGTAGATCAATGGAATTGGATTGATGCCCAGACATAAATTCACATACCTATAGACATCTGGATTTTTATAAGGAAGTCAGAAATACACAATGGAAAAAAAGAAAACATCTTTAACAAATGGAGCTGGTCAAACTGGATATCTGCATGTAGAAGAATACTGACAGCTTCATGCTTATCACTCTCTACAAAACTCATGTCCAAGTGGGTCAAAGACACCAACATAAAATCAGATACACTGAACCTCATAGAAGAGAAGAGAAAACGGGGAAGAATTTTGAACTCATTGGAGCAGGAGAGAACTTTCTCAGTAGAACAACAATAGCATAGGCACTAACATAAACAATAAAGGGGATCTCGTTGAACTGAAAAGCTTCTGCAAGGCAAATGACATTGTCAATCTGACAAAACAGCAGCCTACAGAATAATAAAAGATGTTGACCAACTCCACATCTAGTAGAGGAGTAATATCAAAAATATATAAAGAACTCAAGAAACTAGATATCAGAAAACAAATAATTCAATTTTAAGATGGGATTACAGATATAAACAGAGAATTTACAACAGAGGAATTTCAAGTGGCTGAGAAACACTTTAAGAATTGTTCAACATTCTCAGTCATCAAGGAAATGCAAACAAAAACTCACTCATAGGTGTTTTTTAAACATAAAGCAAAGAAAACCAGCCTACAAACCACAATCAAAGAGAACATAGACAACAATGAGAACACTAAGAGAGACTTACATAGATCTAATCTACATGGGAGGTAGAAAAAGACAAGATCTCCTGAGTAAATTGGGAGCATGGAGATTCAGGGAGGGTTGAAGGGGGGAAGGGGAGAGGCAGGGAGGGGAACAGAGGAAAATGTAGAACTTAATAAAAAATCAATAAAAAAGAAAAAAAAACTACTTTGAAATTCCATCTCATACCTGACAGAATGCCCAAGATCAATAACACACATGACAGCTCATGGTGACAAGGATGAGGAGCCAGAAGAACACTTCTCTATTGCTGGTGGAAGTGCAACTTTTTATAGACTCTATGGAAATCATTATAGCAGATCTTCATAAAACTGGGATACAATCTACCTCAATATCCAGTTATACAACTCCTGGAAATATACCCAAAGGACACTCCATTTTACGACAAAAACACTTGCTCAACCATGTTCATTACGGCTTCAATGATTATAGCCTGAAATGGGAAGTAACCTAGATATCCCTTAACAGATGAATGAAGAAACTGTGGTACATTTACACAATGGAGTATTACTCAGCTGTTAAAAAATGACATTATGAAATTTGCAGGTAGATGGATAGAACTAGAAAGAATCATTTTAATGAGGGAACCCAGAAAAAAATATGGTGTGTATTCACTTATAAAAGAATATTAGCCATTAACCAAATGATAACCGAGGTTCAATCCATCAACAAAGAGAGGTTAAGCAAAGAGGAGGTTCTCTGGGGGCAGTGCAGGGATCTCCCAGGGAGAGGGAAGGAAAATGGATTTTAGAGGTGGACTGGGGGTGGATGGAGACTGGAGAGGTGAATCAGGTTGAAGGGGGAGTGGGATAGAAGGAGAGAGTTTAGGAAGAGACTACAGGGATTGAGGGTGGGGCATTAGGGAGGTGGCATGGAAATCTAGAGCAGTGCAAACTTCCTGGCATCTATGAAGGTAAGCCTAATGAGAACTTCTAATAATGGAGGTTACAGAGTCTCGATTTACCATTTCCAGATGAGACTTCCAGTGGTGGGACCAGGTTCATTCAATTGAGTTGTTGGCCACGGGGATTCCATGGAAACCCCCAAACTACCCAGGTTGTTACTCAAACAAAGAACTTTTCTCTTCCAACCAAAAATGTTACCCCACTGCCAAGGACAACACCCACACAGTTCATTAAATGTGGAAGTCAAGCTGGTCCCTAAATGAAGCCCTCACCCCTATATTTTAGTCTCTTTGGTATGGGAAAGTACTCCTAAGGCTACCAGAAATGTGGACACCAAACCTTTGATGTACAATCTGTCCTGCTTACATAATATGCTAGGTCAATGTAGTACAGAACTTGTGGAAACAGCCAAGCAATGTCTGATTTGACCTAAGGCCCACTCTATGAGAAGGAACCCACATCCAGTGCTTCTTGTGTAACCAAGAAACAGAGGTTAGATAGCCTAGACTTTTACAGTAAAATCAAACACTATCAATCGTTAAAAAAATCAATAAAATAATTCCTAATGATATTCTGCTATACTCATAGAATAGGGCCTTATCATGTCACCATTAGAGAGCTTCTTTTAGGCAGAAGATGGGAACAGATGCAGAGACCTACAGCCAGAGAAACCTCTAAATTGGAATTTTCCTTCAAATCCTCCTCTCAGAGGAAACTGAATCCCTTGAAAGTGGAGGTGTAAAGAGTGTAAGAGACAGAGGGTATGGAACACACCAGGAGAAGAAGGCCCTCTGAATCAACTAAATAAGGCTAATATGCGTTCATAGAGACTTAAGAAGTTCAGGGCCTATGTGGGCCTGCACCAAGACCTCTCTCTCTCTCTCTCTCTCTCTCTCTCTCTGTATATATATACATATATGTGTGTGTATTTATATATATATATATATGCATATTCTAGCTATAGGCTTAGGATTTTTATGGGACTCTGTAAGAACAGGGAGATCTCTGACTCTTGTGTCTGCTCTAGGGACCCCTTTCCTCCTGATGGGTTCCTGTGTCAAATATCAATATAATAGTTTCTGCTTCATCTTATTATATTTTATTGTGCAATGTTTATTTGTTATTTCTTAGAAGTCTGTTCTTTTCTAATGAAAGGCAGAAAAGGAGTAGATCCAGAATGGACAAAAGGTAGAGGAGGACCTGGGGAAACTTCATTCAGGATATACTGCATGATGAAAGGATCTACTTTCAACAAAAGGGGAGAAAACCTGGCATGCACTTTTGTACCCTTTTAAAATACTTCCTGGACACACAAAATGGTGCATTGGGTAAGCCTGACAATCTGAGCTCATTCCCTGGAACATATATGGTAGGAGAAAACTGATTTCTAAAGTTGCCCCCTGGCTTCCACACATGTGCCCTGATACCACCACTGCATTTCACACACATGTACATACAGATACACACACACACACACACAGAAAGAGAGAGACATAGAGAGGCACAGAGAGAGGCAGAGACAAAGAGAGAGAGTAAAATAAATGAAAACAAAACATTAAAAGATATTTCTGCATGGTGAAATCCTTAACCAAAATAATTTTTCTTGTGCTCTGAATATGGCATGAAAACACTCATGCCTGTTTTCTTCCCTGAGGTACAATGCAAACCACAAGATTTGTTCATTTTAGATTTTTGTTATCACAGGCATGTTATCATCTTCTTCCAAACACTGCGATTTCTTCTGTTGGGTTTATGTTGCCTATCTCTGGCTTTATTGCAAAGGCAGTGAACATGACGGGCAAATACCCTATTCAGATCTTTAGCTATACTAAACAAACAAGCAAATCACAGCTCACACAAGGAAATGGGAGAGAGCAAATTTGACCACCCTAAGTTGCAAAGAGAGCTACCCACCTTGGGATCACTCTAATAAATGCAATTTCAAACAATGCAACTGATGTTGGAAAGGAGGGTTTCCAAGAATTCATTCTATTGTGCCATCCTCATGCTGGAATCAGTTTCCCATGGAGCAAGTATGAGAAGAATGAAGTCAGAACCTCAGAGGACTAGCAGCCAACACCAATGCTCCAAGTTCATATAGAATATTTACACCTATATGGATATTCAAAATATAATCTGTCTGAACATTATAGAGCTTTGGTCCACCTTAACGGGGAACTTGGCATTGTGGATTCACACAGGTCCTGGTGCGGGACAATGGCTAGACGATGACTTCTACCAGCGGTCCTGATTTTTTTTTAAATATGTGTCCTAAATTTTTTCAGACTTAAGCAAAGATTGACAACATATTACCATGTTTTCTGGAAATCCAATGCTTTTTTAATCTCAATTTTGCACATGTTGCCACTCCCTACAACATTTATTTTAAGGATTGCTGCCCATTTCCTCTGTTTTTATCATATAGCTCTTTATTCCCCATCCCATTCTCAGTCTTTGGGGAAATGGTCTGACATTTTGTTGTATCCAGGTACCAGCTGTTTAAAAGCAATTGCTTTTTATCTAAATCAAGAACTTTTCCCACTGAGTCTTGTCAGAGGCAGTGGGCTATCATAGCGCCACAGCAAGTTAGGTAGGGATGCTTTCAATATCTACACATTCAACCATATTGTGGTTCCCTCTTAGTAATCAGACTCATTCCAGACTTTTTTTTTTGAGACATTGGCAAGGTGTGTTAATTACAACTATCCTTGAACTATACTTTTGCTATTGGTACCATGAATTTCCTAATAAAGGCAGATAGGTTAGTATTTCACGGTTAGCACCCCAAGGATAAAATAACATGCTAGCTAAAGCCTTGGCACTGATTGACAGGAAGTACACCTTTCCCACATGAAAATTCAATAAATCTGTTCCCTACTCAGACTTGAAGTTCTAACCATTTATTTAGTGTCATTTGTGACACTGAGGCCCAGTGTACACTAGTATGTAAGTTAGCCGTATGTTGGTTTTGATGAATCTGTTTACACTCAGAATCAAAGGACAACATGGGAAGCAGCACACACATAAGAAGAATGAATGGGTATATTATTTTCTATCTAATATTCAGAAAATTAAATGCCTAATGTGAATACCCAGATTGTTAAAATGTAAATAATTAATAAGATATATGAATCTTTAGTTGGAAATATACTCCCTCAAAGAGTGCAAAAACGTCTAATGATGCAGACAGATAATACAGCTAGTGAAGTGTTAGCATCCTTACATTAATTAAATCTAGATTATGAAATTTCAGTTCCCAAACTGTAAATATGTAGTTAGTGCTGTAAGCATCTAATCCATCCATAACATAAAGGAAAAGAAAAGACAATTTATAAGTCCACCAACTGTAAATCTTAAGAACAGCTTATAACTAAAGATGAAATTAGTATCAGGATGCAGGGAAGATTATATACATCATCTAATTTAAAGTGTCATAGGAAATATTAGAGAAGAAATTAATTAACTTGGTTGTGTAAATTTTTTGGTGACCTTTAATCTTTTAGCCTTTGCTATGGAAGAGCATGAACATTTAACATTTACAATAAACATTCTCTTGCTTTCTGTTACTGTGAAAATGTCATCAACCAAAGCAACCTGAAGGAGGAAAGGTTTGGGGGGATTATACTTGCAGATCACAGCCCATTATTGAGAGAAGTGAAGACAGGAACTCAAGCAGGAAGTGCAGCAGAAACCAAGGAGGGATGCTGCTGCCTGGCTTAACTCTTGCTCATGCTCAGCTTTCCTATACCGCCTAGACCTGACTAGAGGTGGTGCTTCCCACATTAGATTTCATCTCCTATCTTAATCATAATTTAAAACAGTCTTTCACAGACATAGCCACAGGCCAATATGATCTGAGCAATTGATCAGTTGAGGTTCTTTCTTCCCAGATTCAGGTTATGATGAAAACTAACCAGCACAATGTTGTTTTAAATTAAATTGCATAGCATAGAAGCAGTCATGGAGACAAATTTAATTCATATAAGGAAATGACTCTAATTGAAAACCACTCTGAAAGTGACTGATTGCAGTTCGCTGGTAATAACCATAGCATTATTTACTGAGGACAGATAAAATATGTTTATTCTTAAGCAACAGTCTGTGCTCATGTGAGGCAATTTTACTCTTTTTGTTCATTCTTACAGTTCTCAGGAGTCCTCCATCATCACCAAAACACAATGGTTCAGACTAGACTTGACCCTGAGTGGTCTTCCTGCAAAAGGATCAGAATATACCTACTTATCACTGTCCATCTAAGCAGGGCATCAAATGTGTTCAAAAATCCTGTTACCACCCAGTCTGGATGAAACCAACCTCCTGTTTACGTAACCATACTGCATATCTATTTGCACAAACAATTGAAACACTTGGCAACGTCTTCCTCTTCATGATTCTCTCATGAGTCTTCTTCATGCTCATCATTCAGCACAGTGGACTGATATCCAGAATTCACTTACAAATATGAGCTACACTTTACTATGTTCACTCATGATTGGCTTCTTGAAGTCAAGATAGTCTGCACAGAAAACCTTTCCCAGAGACAAGCTGACCACAAACTAACTTATGCAGTTCATTCAAGATACAGCCAACCTGCAAACTGAAACTCTGTTGGAGCCGTACAACTTTGGGTGCTGTCAGCAATGTTTGGAAACTCATCATGTCAATTCTCCCCAAATTCAGAAAAATACAGCATTTTCTTACTGAGCAAAGAAAATATTGAACAAAAATGGGCTGGCAGGAATAGTGGTTCTCAACCTATGGGCCACGACCCCCATAGGTATCTCAAAGATAATTACATTACAAATCATAAGAGTAACAAAATTACAGTTATTAAGTAGCAATAAAATAATTCTATGATTGAGAGTCACCACAACATGAGGGACTTTATTAAGGGGTTGTAGCATTAGGAAGGTTGAGAACCACTAGTCCAGAGGGTCCTCTAGAATATACTGGGGAATATTGGAATTGTTTTATTAATTAATTATGATTTTTTCATTTAAAATATTTAGAGCATATGTAAATGATAGCTTACAGACTCAAATGCATAGAGAAGATTTAGTAGAAGCTATGACAAATCAAGAAAGCATATGGAGAAAGGTGACCAGCAACCTGAAGGATGGTTAGTATTAACCAAAGTAAAGGGAGTTACATCATCAGATTATGTAGTGGAATTTTATTTGTACTTTAATAAATAAAGGGAAGATGGTTCAGAAGTTAAGAGTACTGGCTTATTTTCAAGAGGATCTGGGTAAACTCCCAGTAGCCATATTAGCTTGCCATAGAAACCAGGGAGTAGTGGTACACGCCCTTAACCCCAGAGATAAAGAGGATTATAAAACAGGAGGAGACAGCTTCTTAGTCTCAGTCTTATTCTGTGCTTCCTGGAGGCAGGATCGCCATTTTGGACTGAGGTAGATATAAATGCCAGTGGCTGGTTATTTTGTTTTTCTGACCCTCAGAGTGAACAACAATTTCTTTATCAGAGCTTTTATTAATTGTGTTTCAGGATTAAACTCTGATGATTAAAAAGAAGGGACAAGAGCTTCCATCTCTACACACATACACACACACACACACACACACACACACACCAGTCACAGCCACAAGATGTGACCATTCATATTTGGTTTGCTGTGCTCTCCAAAGTCACAAATCTTAAGGCTCATGCAAGAATCCCCCAAATGCCTCTGTGTTCCAAACTGAGTCTCTGTGATTTCTACTAGGAGATGCTAGAACTTTAGAGATGTGAGGCCTCATTTTAAGCTATCAGGTTATAGGGAGGGTGATCTTGAAGGGAATTATGGAACTGCAGTCCTTTCTCTGTCTCTGCTTCCTTACATAACACGTAGGCAAGTTTTACTCTTCCACGTTCTCCTATCCCATTGTGCTTCTATAATCCGGCCCAAAGCAGTAAGGCCATCCCATCACGGACCGGACAATGCAAAAATGTGAACTGAACTAACTTTTTTTCTCTTTGTAAACTGATTTTCTCAGAGGTTGTGCCATAGTGGCAGAAATCTGATGACTACAACTACGGAAATGGCTAGAACAGGAAGGAACCTAAAGATGACGTGCTGCCTAAGTCACTAAGGCCTATGTGTCGTAGATATCCATCCCATTTAGTGAAAGGATAAGTACAATTGATGTAATCTGTTTGTTGGGCTTTTTCTCTCATCCTCTCCCTACCAAACTCAACTACGATATTATAAAAATAGGAAACTAAACATTGTGAATACAAATTTTCTTTATATGAAATAACAACTTGATTACTGAGACAGACTAAAACTAGAACCACCAAGTTTCCATCACTATGAAAATAAAAGCAATTTCTTGAAGCTTATGAGAAAATCCATTGTTAAACTGAAACAGTCTTATTCACGAACTCTGAAGCACTCGAGTGGAGGTCAGATGACGAAGTATTTTCAAGACAGCTTGGAAACGATTTGTAAGAAATCTCATCCTTTTTGCTTGCTTCTGCAGCCGCAAAGAAAGAGAACAATTACCTACATTAAAGCCCTGATCTTTGATCCACAGACTCTTAACTGCAACACTGTCATTTCTGACAAGAATTATCCCCATATCACCATAATTTCTCTGATAAGGCTTAGGTAATAAGAGAAAATATTTTTAAAGCCTGTTAATTGTTGTATCTTATTTGCAGCTGCCCCACTTCTCTCTTGCAGTAGGTCTAGCTATTGCTTTGTTTGTCTCCATGGCAACCACTTGAATTCAGGCTAACGACCACCCTAACATCTTGTCTTTTACTATATACATTTAATCTCTTTCATCCTATATTTCTAACATAATTTAAGCTAAAATATGTATAATAGAGACATAGATTTATGAAAACACAGACAAAGCAGTCTCCGAGCTAAGAAAAAAATAGTATGTGTTTGGTAAAATGCAAATTTTAATTTCAAATATATTCCTTCTAAGGTTCTTTGCATCCAGTGGGACATAAACCAAGATTAGAGAGTGCAGACTATATAATAATTTCTTGACTTTCAGCCACAATGTTCATGGAAATACATTCTAATCCAAAATTTACAGACCTTTTAAACTAAATGTCACTTCAAATTAACTTCTGAATGAAGTTTCAAAGTCTATATGTCATTGCTCTGTCCGTTACTTTTGCTGTATCATCCCAACCCAGGACAGTCGCTTCAGCAGCATTGCCATGTCACATGCGGGTTCCTTTATGAATACATTCATAAAGCATAAATAAATTCAGATTATACAAAGGAAAAAGATACATGATAGAAACCATTTTATACACTGTGTACTCCACAAAGAGCTTTATTGTCTTCCACCTGGTCCTGACACCAGCTCCCCTCCCACCTCCATTGATGGTAATAAGTATCTTCAATATTGTGTTCAGTAGTCTCTTGTTATAAAAATTTCCTAAGCAAATTTTATTCCTAATCAATATTTCATGCAGATTAACAAACTTTAAACCGAAGTAAAATTATACTAGGAACATTTCCATAAAGTTTTTTTTATAATTTCAAGTATTCTTGATACTCTATATTGCTGAGAGATGTTTTCTGCAAGCTTATATGACAATTTATATATATTACACACTGAATCCCGCCCCCCCAAACTTAAACTTATAATGAACATTCTGTGAGGCTAACTGATAGAACTTCAGTGACTTTGGAGAAAGGGAATAACGCAAGTCCAGAGCTAAATGATCTTTAGTGTCCTTAGTATCCTGATCACCTCTGTTACCCCTAACCCTCTTGTGATTACTATAAATATTCTTATATGACATGCAAAATGATCTCAGCACTCTTCAGACCAATGCCGATGAGTGACATCAGACAGCAACTGATGCCTGTAGCAGAGATTTCCACACTGCACTGTAACCTACTTGCCTGATGTGCCCACCAACATATCCTTAAAATTCCTTCATTTATGACTTTCTTTGTGCTACTACTATAAATATGTTAGCAACTTTTGCCAGACTAGAATGTAGAATTTGGGGCATCCTGAATCTGTGTAGTCAGGCTGTCGTTAGTCAGAACTGACTCTAGAAAAAGCTTCCCCTGTGATGTGAGACCCAAATTGTTGCAACAGTACATTCCACTACAAATGAAGTTAGATTCTCTCTGTCTGTGCCTGCCACATATGTACAAATAAATAAATGTATAGATCAAACACAAATGCTTGTACCCTCCTAATTCCTGTTGTGTGGGGAAAATCACAGATACCTGGGCAAGGAAAGTGGGGTAACCTAGGTGAATTCATCTTTTAGGAGGTTGCGACACACAACACCCTTAAGATAAATGATTGATATATGACTTCATTGTACTTATATCTTAAGACAAAACTCTAACAGGAGAGAGGACACTAAAGAGAGTTACTTGTGGCCCTTCCCTTTGGCGGTTACACAAAACTCTAACAGGAGAGAGGACACTAAAGAGAATCACTTGTGGCCCTTCCCTTTGGCGGTTACACGGCTGCCTCTTTTCTATTTGCAAATTTACTGTTTTTTAACAATAATACAGAACTCTGAGCTGAAGCTAAAATTGATAAAAAGAAATGAATAAAAGAAAAGGAGGGAAGGAGAAAACCCCACTCTATTAATTTATCAAAAGAATGAAGCGGGAGACAGAGATCTCAGTCAAGACCAGAATAATGAATTCTTACCTTCACAAAACCAGGTCATTTCATTTTCTGTTTAAAAATTCAGGAACTTTGAAACCCTAGTTTCAATTATCCAAGACTGAATGAGAGCTATTGATCTCTGGGTAGACTGTTACAAGATTTTCACTAAAATAATAAATGTATGTCATCTCCAAACTTCTAAAGTTTGTTTATCACTTTTTAAAAAAAATATTCAGATGATTTTCCCGATAGTGGATAAACCATGAACACACCCAGAACACTTATAATGAGTTAATATGCATGAGATACAAGGCCAATGTAGGGATGCACAATGAGATAAAACGCCAAGTGTAGGGCCCTGTAGGTCCAATAGAAAGTGTTACATACCAGCTAATGCTGGAGTGTGGAAGAGAGAAGAAAAGGGAAGGAGAAGGACGGAGGGAAAGAAGGAAGGAAGGAGAGGGAAAGATGGAGGGCGGGAGAAAGGAGGGACGTAAGAAGGGAAAGAGGGAAAGATGGAGGGAGGGAGGAAAAGATGGAGGGATGGAGCAAAGGAAGAAGGGAGAGCGGGAAAGGAGTGAGAAAGAAGGGCAGGAGAATGAGGAATGATGGAAGAGTGAGGGAAAGATGGGGGGAGAAATTCAACTTCTGTTTTCATCTAGTAAGTGGGGTGTGTCTATGGGTTTATCAAACTGTTATATGGTCAACTCAGCTTTTTTAATCCCACACAAAACCACACCAGCCTAATTATTTATGATTATTCTGAGGCCTGATACCTGATAAGCAAAGTCTTTACTACATTTAAACCTTAAGAATTTTCAAATTGTTCCTTGTATTCTGTATATTTTTCATTCATCTGGTCACATTTCATAAGCATACAGGCAAATAAACAAAAACTCTGAATAAAATTACTCTGTGTCAATTAAAGATAGATGGACATTTTAACTCTGTTGAGTCTTCTGATCCACAAAAATTGTTTATTCAGTCTCTGTTTATCTATATCACGTAACAATTTTCATGTTTGTACTGTGTGTGTGTGTACCAAAGATAATTTAATGTCTTTCTTGATATAACTCCACCATACATTTTAAGAGAGGCTCTCTCATTGAACTAGTGGCTAGCCCATGAGATCCAGGGATCTGTCTGTTGTTCGCTATAGCACTGACATTACAGGCACAAGCCGCTGTGAAGGATGGCAGCAGGGTGGACATCAATCCATCCTTAACTGACACAGAGTAATTTTACTCAGAATTCTTGTTTATTTGCCATATGTTTACGGAATGTGACCAGATGAATGAAAAATATACAGAATACAAGGAACAACACTCTGGGCTCAGAGGTTCTCATGCTTACATGGAAAGCACTTTACAGTCTGAGTCATCTTTTCAGATCTCATTTTCCTCTTTACTGAAGATGTGTGTGTCTCCCAGTAAATGTTGCACACCATTGGAACTAATTTCACACACACACACACACACACACACACACACACACACTACAACCTTCTATTACCTTAAGTAAGTTCATTAATTTTCATTCTAAAACTATGTTACATAATAAGTCTCTATAATTAATGTCCATTATTGTTCCTTCTCATATAAAAATGAAGGACATTGAATACTCCTCTAAAGAATGTTTTCATGGCTACGGGAGAAGGCCAGTTCAGGCACCCTCTCCTCTGCTGCCCAAGGACCTAGTTGGGGGCATTTCCTTGGACACCTGGGAACCCCTCTAGGGCAACAGTGATAAATATCTTGCATATCACCATAGAACCTTCATCTGGCCATGGATGGAGATAGAGACAGAGAACCACATTGGAGCACTGGACTGAGCTCCCAA
>LOEQ01004193.1:48557-71036 GCA_001685075.1 Bramus lutescens | reverse complement strand
GGGGATGGGAGGGAAATGGGAGGAGGTGGAAATTTTTAATAAAAAAAAGAATTTCTAAAGTGAAATTTATTTTAAAACCTCTGCAATGTATAGGAAAAAGTAATCGCAACAACTACACCAGATTTCTAACACATCACATGCAAGTCAATTTCAGGGGATTTTTAAATTAAAGAAAGGAACCTCATAACCTCCCCCACTGGCTTCTATATCCAGGATCATGCCAAAATTAAAAAAAAAAACACATCACCTTTTAACACATAGCTCTTGATTCCCATCTGGCAATTCAAAAACTGTTCATCTCTAATAACTTTTTAATCTTCTCATTATCTAGTCCTCTCTACTCCTTTCCTATTTTATTTCTCCTTCTCCCCTTATTTTCAGCTTTGCTCAGTATCATGCAAAGGAATTAAAAATAATAGTGTAACATAAAATGAAAGTTGTTCTGATTATTGATAAATATTATAATATTTTATTGTCTGAAAAATGATAGAAAGCCAACCAGAAACAAGAAATTTGAAAATTTAAAAAAGGTGATAAATTATGTACAATGATTGGTGTAACTAAATATAGTAATAGCAAAGTGATTAGAAAAATACACTCACGTGATGAACAGTTTTAATGTTTTTCCATTTTTTCTGTATTATTCAAACATTTGTAGTGTTTACATTGTATTCATAAAGCTAAAATTTAGATGAAAATGTAACTCAGAGAATTCTGGCCTATATGTAAGCTCCTGAATCAATTCCTAACACTACAAAATGATAAAGATGATTTAACTAATAATATATTAATGATATATTTACATATAATTATTTCACACATTTATAAAAGATAACAAAAACAAACATTGTCTGAGGCTGGTGCCATATTCTATCCATCATTATTGTGACTGCTATAGTGTGATATTCTATAGATCTTTCAGGAAAAATGAATAAATTTAATACATATCACACAAAAATACAATCCACATATAGAACATCAATTAAATTTTAAACATTTTTCTAAATTCACAAAAAAGATAACAGAATTAAATTCTAAAATACCTGTAAAAGTAAATAAATACGGTTTTAAATGTTTAAAACATTTAGCTGCATACTGCTGGGGTTAGAGAAATAGTTTTATAAAGACTGGCAGAAATAGAACTTTCAATGAATCTCATTAAGTTTATCAGTATCTAATTAAGGTCAACTATATTCATAGAATTTAGTAGTTTTTACAAGTGCCAAGAAATTTGAAGTATTAAGTTTTCATAGATTTGCTTTGAATAGTGGAACATAGTTGTAATACTTAGATGGATGGTACTGCATTTTAATCTACTTCATAAGTGAGATGGTATGAAATGTGAAAGAAGTTAAAACGTTTATGAATCTCTCATCAATATGGGACAATCAGCGATCATATTTCGTTTAGATAGTTAATTTATTTTCAAAAGTATTGGGAGGCATGTTCGTTACCATGAATGTAGAAGTGGGTTTCAAAGTGGAATAAATTGTTTAATATATGTAGTACCATGAAAAAGACTATTCAGACTGAAGACAATTTAGTTCTACTTCTAATAGTACTTAGTTCTTCAATGAATTTTTGCCTTCTGACTCTTATTGAAAAGTATTTAATTCCAGCCATTCTCTGGTCTACCTCAAAGGAAGTGGTTTGCAAGGCTCTGTCTCAATGCCTCCAATATTTAACAGCTGGTGATCACTGTACTACAGGATGTAGTGGGATAGGCATGTGTGTCCCAAAATACAGATGTGCATACAGGCATATAGGCACATATGCAAATATGATATTTAATACAAGTTTCATTGCATGGAAAACTTTAAGACTTCACACACAAAACCAGGTGGACAGTTGATAAGATAGATTACCAGTGTTCTTTTCCTCTAAGACATAGAAAAGGATTATTCCTAAAAAAAAGAACTTAATTTGAAAAATAAATAAGTCATAGTAAGTCAGTATGCATACATGAAAAAATCATGATGGGCTGTGAACTATCTGTGTGAAAGAAGCAGGATCAAAAACAAAACTTACAAATCTGTATAAGCTATATTCCATTTCTAGTTACTTCTCTATTGCAGTGAAGAGTCACCATGAGAAATGCAACTTACAGATGAAAGAATTTATTAATGTTTAGAATTTCAGAGAGTGAGTGAATCATGGCATAGAGCATGTCGGTAGGCAGGCAGGCATGGAGCTAGAGCTGTAGCAGAGAACTTAGTCTGATCTACAATATCAGACATAAGTGTGTGTGTGCGCATGTACATGTGCATTGTGTGGAGGTGGAGAGAGAGAGAAAGAGATCTTTAATTGGGAATGGAGAAATTATATGGACTTTTGAAACATCAAAAGGATGCACCTCCCCCAACACAGCCCATATTTACTAATCCCTCCCAAACCTTCCCAAATAATTTCACCAACTGCAGACCAAACATTCAAATATATGAGACTATGGGAATCATTTTTAATCAAACTAACACAGCCATTAATCTTAACCTAAGTCCATTCACAGATTTGTAACACGAGAATTCCAAACTAGGTACTTGAGCAGGACTCAAAAGGGTCACAGCAATTATCCATTTCCAGAGAACATTAATTAACACAATGCAATATTAGTTGATTTGGATCAGCATTATAATAATATTACATGGCCCGACATTTCAAACTTCTATTTTCCCAGATGTACGCTGTTTTATAACCAGTATGTTGTTGCTGTCATCTTTGTTTTGAATTCACACTTTTACCCTTTTCAAGGCAAAATTATCCAGAGCAATCTACTGTTTTAAAACTCTGAAGGCTACAAGCCAAAAGGAAAGCTTTTAAACTTATCTTCGACTATAAATTTTAGCTTATCAATTAAACAATCAAAATTGAATTTAAAAAGTAGCAAAGATAACCAAGAAGTCACTTGTTAAATGGCTACCAAGTATATGGAGAAAAACATATATATTGAAACCAGGAAGATGAAATCAGAGCCACATGAAGTATGTATGAAATATTTGCTCATACCAGTAAGAATAGCTGTTATGTGAACAAACAAATGAAAAAAACTGTGTTAAGGATTTAGAGAAAAGAAACTCTTAGATGTTGTTTTAGGATCATAATTTAGTACAATTGCTAAAGGAAATAGTATGGACTTGTACCAAGAAATTAAAAATACAGCTATAACCAGTAATGAAGAAATTTGCCTCCCCAGTAATTTTCAAAGGCTATGAAATCAATAGGTGGAAATGATGCCTGCAGAAGCAGAATGCCACTCAGTTGGTAGAGCTCTTGCCTAACATGGACAAAGCTTGGGTATCCAAAACCTCACAAACCAGGTGTGGTGTCACATACAAGTATTCAAAACGTAGACACAGGAGGATCAGAAATTCAAGACCACCCAGAGGTACCAACTACAAGGTGAAGGTCAGCTTGAGTTGCATGAGACCAAAAAAAAAGAAACAAAGAAAAAGAAAATACATGTGTACTATCAATCTCACTATAGTATTGCTGTTCACAAGAGACAAAATGTGGAACCAACTTAAATCACCATAGACAAATGGGTAAAGAAAATGTAGTATGCTTTTACAATGGGGCACTACTAAGCAGCAAACAATTTTAAAAATGCCATCACAAAGCAGGCACAGAAAAAAAACTTCATGGTTTTATTATAAAACTTATGGATCAAAATCTGTTCCCCAAGTCATATCTGGCCACCTATCCTCATAAAGCCAATTAAAAGAGCCAGAGTAAATGTGGAAAGCAGAACAAGGAGGTTTGCTCAGTGTGGTTGCATTGGAAAGATGGACAAAGGTCCAGTAAATCCCCCAACTCTGGTGCCTGAAGGGAAATCAAAGTTTAAATAGAGGACCAAAAATAAAAAATAAAAAATAAATAGAGGACCAAGGACATGTACATCTAAGCAATCCCAGAATATCGTGCTCACTATTGAACCATCACTGTCTGAGCTTTCATCTCATCCTTTAAGGTGACCTGATAAATTGGTAAACTGTGTCAAGTCTCTTTCTAGAAGAGGTAAGCCCCCTCTGGTTTGTGTTTTTTTCCTTCTTCCAGAATGAGTTTCCTGGGAAATTCCCATTTCTCTGGGTTCAATTGTTTCATTCATCTAATAGCCAGATTGAGAGAGACAAGGGCTTCTTCATAATATCTTCAACTTTGTCAGACCTCTTACAATTGTACTCTTGTTGAAGTAAAACCAAGCTGGTGCTAATCAAGAAGAGAAGTGAGAGGAGTGTGGATGGCTGCTTTTCTGTGTAGGACAATGAAACAGCTGGAATGGAATGAATTCTAGTATTTTGTTATATCAAAGGGTGATTACAATTAACAGTCTTGAATCCTATCCATAAAAATAACCAGAGAGGAAGATTCTGAATGTTTGCTTTGCAATGGGATAATAAATGAGGCATGTTTGAGATGATGGATGACTTAAATCAGTTGATGATCGTGCCACATAATCATTTACCAACATATCTATCACAAAATACTCCGTAAGCATTAGTTAATTAAAATTTAAAAGTCATAATCTATAACTATATCCCTCTTGTCAATTCGAAACCTTCAGGAGAATCATGGTAAGTAAATCAACTCTGATCAAATCGACTTAAGGCACATTAAATAAATAATAGCCATGCATAACTACATGTCAGAGGTGTTTAAATCAGATTTATTTTTGGAAATCCATACAGAAGGTGTAAATTTTTGTTTCAAATACTCTATTTTGTGTCCAAATGCTATGATATGGTTTTTAGCAATTTTGGGTGTGCCATTCTATAAACAGTAAGAGGCAGTCTGTCCCATTTAAGTCATGTGGGACAGAGTATAATTTTAAGGGAGTTATGAGAAATTTATAAAGATCTCATCATTTCCGTTGGCTCTTCTTCTGCTCAGTTGATGACATTAAAACTGCAAAACTTGATCGATGGTCCTGAGCTTTTTTCTGAGAAGAATTAATACAGAATCCTGGGCAAATGACCTACATCCGCAAACACTCTATATCTTGTGCTCTCTTCCCATGAATAAGAAATAAGAACAGGAAAGCAATATCAGCTCATGTGCCATTTTAAACTCATCCCCTCTTTTTTTTATTTTAGTGATAACACATACAACATCCTGGGCTAGAACTATACAGTTTACATAATTCTGTATGTCCAATAATCACTGGTCTTTGATGCTAATAGTAACACTGTTGCTTTTTATCATATGTCATTTTAATCTGGTTTTATTTCACATTAAAAACAATATTATAAAAAAAACAATGTCATAGATAGAAAGTTATGAAACAAGAATGTGAAAGATTACACAAATCGTCATTCCCATTTCTAACAGGACATGTGTAAGAAGTAAAAAAAAACTAATATTTGTTTAAATAGTATACATACTATATGTAATGTATAGTGTATCTTATAGTAAATGACATATATCTGTGGTCTTTTATTAAGTGAGAAAATCCAGCTGTGGTAGATACAGAACTAGCAGACAATGATTGAGGAGCTTTTCTTAGGAAATTTAGTTATTTATTACTATAATTATTTAGGAAAACAATAATTGAGAAAAACTGTCAAGTAGAATAGCTTCATGGGTGCAATTTCTAAGGCAGAGATCACTGAAGTATTGTGATGTCTCTCAAGTTTATCTACATTCACCAACATTAATTCATTCAGTTCATGTTCAAGAACAAAAAGTGTTCAACCTTACTGTTGGAGGATGTCCCTTTTATGTTTGTAATTAGGAAGAGAATACCAGGGCCACTGAATGTCTTTAGAGATTAGACAGTGTTCCAGAAACCTCTTGATGAGGCCTGCAGTGAATTAAAATAACATTTACCCAGATAATTTCAGCCCTTAAATTGAGATCTTCCCCTTGAATGGAAGAATTCACGTTATCATTCTTTACTACTAACATGCCATTAGCACTAATAAATTATAGTACTAGAGAACTGATGTTTCTATGAGTATTATGGTGTGTCATGTAATTTAAAGTCAATGAAGCTAACACAGCCAAAANAAAAAAAAAAAAGGCAATAAACTTTATACATGGCCAGGTTGGACGACAGTATAGTTTATTAAGATGTAATTGACAAGAGAAAGACTCTCGGTCACTTAAAGAGCAACAACTTCTGTGTGAATGGAGTTATAGACTAGAAGGTGATTTCCATACAGATATTGCACAAGAGCAGTAATTGCACCACAATAGAGCACCTTCTGTTGAAGAAGACTGATTCTCACAACAAGAATTCTGTATTTGTCCTCACTTCCTACCAGACTGTGTTGAATTTCAGCAAAGATGTACATTAGTTGTAAAGAAGACTTCATTTTCTCAACAACCAAGAATCACTTTCACTGAAGGTTCATTTATTCAACAGGGCCTGATGTTGTTCAAATGGGAACCTTCTGACTCAGTCAAATCCGTATTGGCCTTGTGGGGGCTGGGCTTTGGCAGTGAATTGCATTAAGCATCAAAGAATGGTAGGCTTTTGTTTTCGCTCTTTTCCATTTCATTGATTTTTTTTTCTTCATTGGGCCCAGAGCTCTCTAGTTCTTTTTCCACAGATGCATTATCTACCCGTTGCAGCATTAAGTGTCCCCAAAATGGGATCTGCAATCTACAGCAAGGCCTGACAAAACTGTTAAGGAGAGGGCTTGGTGAAGGTCAGGTCTTTTGCAATGCAGACCTCCATGGAGGGGGTGGATCCTATTTTTCTCTGATTCTTTAGCACTCCATTTCTCCGCTGTTACCATCTAGATAAAGATCTGGTTAAATAATCATTTTAAAATAAGAACGTACAACAGCATCACATTTCTCATAAGAACATGGATCAGAATATTTACTGTGTTAGGGAAGATTAGAGGACATATCTACAACTCCCCTTTTCCATATTTTGGAGCTCCAATTGCACCTCATTTATTTCCCAAATATTCCAAGCAATGTAGTTTCACATGCCTTGTCCCACCATTTCTGTGACCTTTTGTCTGGATAACAACTCCTTATCCTTCAGGTCTCTTAGACTATCCGTCTACTTCATGACACTTCCTGTATACAAAGAAGACTTGTCTTGTGAGAGCAATTGCTAGTAATTGA
This sequence comes from Bramus lutescens, assembly GCA_001685075.1. Taxonomy (NCBI): domain Eukaryota; kingdom Metazoa; phylum Chordata; class Mammalia; order Rodentia; family Cricetidae; genus Bramus; species Bramus lutescens. The sequence goes on along the minus strand of LOEQ01004193.1, from coordinate 63,962 downwards.
CATTGTAAGTGCCTTAATAACCACCCATCTTTCATCTCGTATCATGCACTCATGAGAGCAAGAACTTTGATGTAGGAGGGTCATTTGTCTCTGTGTTACTTTCATTGGTTAATAAAGAGACTGCCTTGGCCTTTTAATAGGGCAGAAAATTANCTTAAATGAATACAATTTGTGTGTTGTTATTTTGGGGTATAAGCTAGCCATGGGGGAGCTGGGCCAGATGAAAAACAGGTCCGCTCTGCCTCTTCACTACAGAATTTGTTATGTGTCTGCCCATCACAATGTACTTGCCACCTAATGAATGGATGAACTAAATAGAGGGTGAGTATCTCTTACAGAAAAATCATAAATATTGTAGAATTCAACGACTTTCAACTCTGACATAATATCACGAGTGGAAAATTCCATACCTGACCTCAACTGAAGTTTTGTAAACTGTAAGTACATTAAAATAGCCAAATAATTACCTACAAACTATGAGTAAAAGATAGGCACATGAATTTTGTATTGAGAATGAGTATATGTCACTGTGTACATGATATTTCAAAATCAAGAAGATTTAAAGTCTGGAATGATGCTGAGATGAAACAGAATATGGAAGTGGCTAGCTTCCCTGCACATACACAGTATCCATGTGAAAAAAAATTAAACAGAGTAACAATGAATCTTGAACAGCATCATGCCCTGTGTCCTTGTAAAGTCCTTGTTATTTAATACTGCTTCCTACCCAGACTCATAAACTTAACTAATCCCAAATTCATGTCTTTTGTTAAATCCTTCTATTATATTAAAAGAATTCCTATCTGCCTACCTGGTACAGAAATCAGAAAAAAAAAAANAACTTCAACAGTCTAGTCCTTTCAACGCAGAAAGACCAAAGCTATGTTAATTTATCCTCCTGTGTTGACTTCCAAGTCCATACATAGCCCCACTCACTATCAACCCTAGTGACCTCCGAGCAAAGTTCCAGTGCCCGTTAAAGGACCAAAGCAGAAGGTATGCTCCCTACAGTGTTGTGCTGGAGTCCCCCAAACCACAAGCCACTGTAAGCCTGTTATTTTATCCATTAATCATCTCAGGCATCTTGTTATAGTAATGGAAAACTAACACACAAGCATTCATATGCTGACATACTATCACTTTACTGAGAACAGCACTGAGAACAGTGAATATTAACTGTGAAGATTCAGTTGGAAATAGGGCTCCACTTGGGAGTACATCAGCATAGTCAGAATTGACACCAAACATGGTCTGTTCACACTAGCCCTGGACCTGACAGCTACACCAGACCCGTGCAATTGGTCAGCAATTTGCAGTCTAATCCAGTTCTGTAATCACCAGCCCACTGAGATGGCCCAGATAGCATTCCTGTATCAGAGTAAAGAATTCACAATATTAAAATCAATTTGGCTTCCTGTTGTTAACCAAGAGTCTGTTTCTTCAGTCCCGCAGAAATGAGGCAAAAAAAAAACCTGAGATCACTTTGAAGTTAACAAAAGCTTAAGGTCAGATCATCTCCATGGGATACAAAGCAAACCCAGGCAGAAGTAGCAGTTAAATAGTATTTGAAGTGCTTGAGCAAGAATCACTTCTGTAGTACATAGTGTTCATTCATTATTCGGCAAGGCTTTGTTCTGTCCACTGTCTGAAGCACTGTATGATTAGAAAACATAATATGTTCTTTCTCCCATTGATTAAAAAAGCACCGTTCTTTGAGTATTGTTATTATGTTTGCTCAGATCATACTGGAAGCCATTTTAAGCCAAGCAACCATTTTACCCATGATTCTCATATTACGGGATGGCTCCTAATAATTCTAATCTATTTTCACTGCCTGGAAAGAGAGAATGCAAAGATAACAATAGTGGCACTTCCATTTTCTCTCATGCTAAATGTCACAGTTTCTAACCCCTTATTTTCCCCTTTATTTTTATCTGTAATGCTTATCATCTTTTCTCTTACTGTTTGTGTCTCTCCGTGTGAGTGTGTGAGTGTGTGTGTGTGTGTGTGTGTGTGTGTGAACATGTGCACGCAGTTGGAGGTAAAACACGGGCATGTGGGCATGCTAGGCCAGCACTCTCCTCTGAGCTGCATCGCCAGTCCACTCCTCTCCCTTCCATACATGACTCACTATTCCTTGACTAGGGATCCATGTTAGATTTTTATCTGTGTTGTCCTCACAGGATACCAGGAATCCACCATATCATCTCTGCCCCTCGCATTTCTTCCTCACTATTCTTATACATATCCTCTTACACATAGCATCCTATACATATCAGCAAGGTACATAGGGAAATAGGATGATATGTATAGTATGCTTATATGATTACAAGTCATCTATTCTCCAATTTGAATACATACTTCCCCTTCATTGTTTCATTTATATACATAGGCACATACATAGCTACTTTTATGCACTTTTTCTTTCATTCCCTTTCTCCCTTCTCTCCCTAACTTCCCCCTTCTTTTCCCCACCGACTTTTTTCCAGATGTGGTCTTATAATCCAAATTGAGCATTCATTGTGTCTAACCTCTTTTAGAAACTGGTGTGGGTTCAGTAGACAAGCTTGTTAACCATGTGGGTAATCACAGTTGATCTTTGAGAATTTCCAAAGCCTGTTTTCCTCTGTGGTCAGGAAATTATGAAATCCTGAGTCAGAAATTCCCAGTCATATGACTCTAACCCCATGGAGCAGCCAGTGAAAAGTCAGGTGCTGCGCACACAGAGAGAAGCAAAGAAGCAGGGGGTGGGGGAGGGAGGGAAGGAAAGAGAAGCATCATATTCTAACTGCATCTCTAAAGCTAGGAACACCCAAAGTTGGCACGACTGTAATATATGAAATGATAAGTCCCAGTTTTATTAAGTAAATTGACCAAGTTTTTTCTACTTACGATCATCGTCCTAAATTTATAAAATATATTATTCTGACTATATTTTACTGAAGTACACATAAACTCTCTAATGTGTTTTGTGTGGTAGTTTCTCTGATGGTGATTTTGCTTTTGTTTAAGTATTATACTTTAACCCCTGTTTGTCTTCCTAGTCAAACCTATTAGTCAAAGGGCAAGCAATGTTTAAGCAGCTGCTCCTTCTATGCCTTTTGGGGCACTAGACACTCTCATAATTAAATACTGTGCTGTCTCCAACTCCATGCTTAGCTTTTGTGGCATAGTGATTTTTCACGTAAGAAACACAGTTCTGTATAGACCTTCACCCCTTCATCATTTATTTTTCGAGAACTGCCAGATCAGTTCCCTTCCTAAACCTTGCCATATTTGAGGAGTGTGTGTTGAAATGGGAGCGGGGAGGGGATTAGAAGACAAAGTACATCTTTTAAACAGACAGGAGTGGTAGAAACACATTTATAGCCACAACAAGAAAGGGGAAAGGGAAGAAGAGGCATGGGGAGGGGAGAGAGAGGGGGTAATAATCAATGGTTAATCTCTACAAAATATCATCATTTTTAGTAGACATTTTTAAAGAATGATCTAAATGAACCTAAGAAATCAGGATATTGAAAACATGGGTACTAAATAAATATTCATTTATCAATAAAATAGAACAAAAAGTGTCATGTAATCCTATGCTATGTAGGCATAAAGATTTTTGCATGATGAATGATGAATGACATGGAAGCTTTATTATAGTAGACCAGTTCTGCATGTCAAAATCATGCACCATCCTGTGATTAAAAGGCATCAAAGTCATCAGTTATGTTGTCTACTTCTGTTTCATTTTTGTCCACATGATACGGTTGCCAACACGTTGATTTTTTGTTGTTGTTGTTGTTATTTAGACAGAGAACGCTATGACTGGGGAGATTGTTCAGAGGATAAAGAGCTTACCATGCAAGCATAAGCCTTCACTTCTGATCCTCAGCACCATGCAAATGCCAGGTGCAAAGATGTATATTGATAGTCTAGCTCTGGGGAGACAGACATGAGGAGAATCCCTGGGCTTGTGGGACGGCCAGTCTAGATTAACTGGTGTTACAGATTCAGTGAGAGATTCTATCTCAAGAAAAGGTAGAGAACAACAACAACAACAAAACACTTTATGACAACGTCTATGCACACAGACACATATTCATATACAAGAATATGTGCACAGGAAAACACTACACATAAGAAAAGAAACTAAAAATGACCCTTGATACAAATTCGGCTCATCTCAGAAGAGGGAAAGTCCATTGTGAAAATTCCTCTCTCAGACTGGTCTGTAGGCAATTATGTGGGTGTGTTTGATTATTTATTCATGTAGGAGGGAACAGGCCACTATCAGTGGTGCTACTTCTGGGAAGATGGTGCTGGATTGTGTTAAAAAAACAAACAAACAAACAAACTGTGAGTCAAGCCAATAAGCAGCATTCTTCCATGCCCTCTGCTTCTATTCCTATGTCCAATTCCCTGCTTTGAGGTCCTGTCCTGGTTTCCCTTTTTTAAAGACTGAAAAATGTAAAGTAAAATAAACCCTTTCCTCTTCAGGCTGTTTTTGGTCTTATTGCTTAGCACAGCAATAAGAACCAAACTAGTGTAAAATTCAACAAAAACGAAACATATTGGAGGGGAAATAAAATTGCCCATGTACTAACAATATAAAGTTTGCACCTGGATTATTCTTTAAACACAGAATATATATTACTTGCATAGAAGTCTCATTGTTTTAGATATTATAAGGAACTTAGAGATTGCCAAAATTACAGATGATGTGCATAGATTACATGTAAATGCTATGGGATTTTATAAGAGTTTAATGTATCCAAGAATTCCTGAAATGAATCTTGTATGGATAGTGAAAGAATGATTGTATTTTAAAGATGATTTAGTGTATGTCTACCTTTCACAACCAGTAAAAAAGGTGAATAACAAAAAAGAAAGAGAATTGAGAAATCTTATTGTGAGTAACTTTAGACTCGTAGTCACAATGTACTTAGAATAGTTTTTAAAGCACATATAATTAAACACAGCCATCCCTCATGTATCTATTGTAATTGGTTCTATGACCTTAGTGCATTTCTTATGCAAATTTACATAATCCATTCATATAACCTTTGTGTTTCCTCTGTCTAAATAATATATGCATATAACTTCTCTATTTCCTCTACCTCAAGGTCTCTCTATATTATACTCCCCAACACAATGTAAATACTATACAGTTACTATACAGTCAATTCTCTCTAAGAGATAATGTAAAATAGTTTTATACTAGATTTTTTACATCTACAGAATAATACCTTAGAAACCAACTTATAGCAGAATGGAGTTATTTTTATTCAGAATATCAGCAGTCTCAATCCACCATCACAAAGAGGACACAATGGAAGCAAAGACAAGAGAAAAAGAGAAAGCTTTCACCATCTGGATTTCTCCCTTTTCATATTTTATTACACTCCCTCTTTCTCCCCTATGGGACAGTGAAAACCACATCCTCTTTGGAAACATTTTCACAGACCTGTACAAAATCTCCTATCTCCTAGACACTGTTTACTCAAACCAATGTAGAAACACTATCACAAAGAAATCACTTACAACAGGGAGCACCATTAAGGACACATGTGTATCTTTAAATCCTAGTGTCTCAGAATCCGCATGTGGATTGTGTAACAAGGAAAGAGACGGATACATAAGAGGGATTGGACAGAATCTAAACAAACTAACATTTATACAGCTGGCTCTTTGATTTCTGAGTAAAACTCCAATGTACTTTTGTTTCTTTTTTGCTTGCTATTTTTTTTCAGAAAAACAGAAAAGATTCATATAGCCTTGAATTAAGCTATTCTTCTTACAGCTAAGTCTATTTTCTTTATTAGTTTGTAACAACATCTTGAAACTTTATATATGTACATAAAACCATTCATTATTTTATGAAACTATATTTATGGTATTAACTAACCATAAATACCAATACTTCTATGCCTGTATCAAACAACAAATCAATAGGTTTTTACTAGATTTTACTGCAAACCAATAAGTCAAGTTGATTAAAAAATATTGACAATAACTATTGAAACTTAACTTGTGGAGAACATCAATTCTCTCTCCAAATAGCATTTACCTCCCAGGGTAAGTGTAATAAGTCAAATTTTCCAACTATGTGTAACATGGTAATTCCCACTATGGCCTTATAATCACAATTTCTGATAAAATAATCTTTGTTAAAAGAGAATTGTTTCTTTTTGAAGAGATTTGAAGAATGCCTGCAGCAACCCACTCTCAGTTTTCACAAAGAAAAAGCATCAAACAAATAAATGGCAAAGCTGAGCAGAACTTCTTGATTAAATACAATCAGACAACGCAGCCTGCCCCCACCCCCACCAAGTGCCTACAAAATCAAGCCACATCCAAGCAATAGTCTCTCCTTTGCAGTAACAATATAGGGGATGTCAGTCCTGACTCAGAAGTGTCTTTAATGGAAACAATGTATCTGCCACTTGGATATGTTTAAAGGATTTCAAACTCAGAGTCAGCATTTCTAAAGTGTCAATTTGTCAGTAGCACTTTTAAGATATCCAGAGCATGTGCACAGGCAGAAAATGTAATAAAGCCTGAGCTAGAAATAATAGACATTTTCTAACTCTTAGAAAAGTGCTGGATGAATCATTTCTGTCTTATCTTTTTTCTTGCTCAGCACTGGGGCCAAAACGATCATTTGGATTCAAGAATGAACTTAAGTCCTGTCTCGGAAAGGCCATTTCCAAACTGGCAAAGGTTACATTTATAGGATGAGCTGCAAGAGACAGTTTCCCAGCTGTGACACTGCTGGATCAGCAAGTCAGCAGGATGGAAAAAAAGAAAAAAACCTAATACAGAAAAAAATACTCCAAAAAATGTCGGACTAGTGCAAGCCTCAGCCTCATTGCATCTATAACAATTGGTTTGAAAAGCTACAGTCCAAACATTTCTCCATGGGGCACTATAAGTATGGGTCAGCTAAGATTTTTATTTAAAGAGGGAGAGAAAATGTGACCTATATGGTGTTGTATTTGTAGAGTTAACACTGTGGCTCTAACTGAAAATAATAACACTGAGGAATTTTATTACTTGTTTGCCCATAGTAAACTAATTATTTGATTTGTAGTAAACTAATTATTTAATTTGAAGTTTAAGTCAATGGTTCCATAAATATTTTAAGCATGAAGCTAAGTATAAATTTACAGGGATGAAGCAATATAGGAGAGGGGGCCCTATCTTGATTTGCCTTGCAGTCAGACTGATGAATATCTTAAATATCACCATAGAACTTTCATCCAGCAACTGATGGAAACAGAGGCAGAGACCCACATTGGAGCACTGAACTGAGCTCCCAAAGTCCGGTTGAGGAGTGGGAAGAATGAGAATACTAGCAAAGGGGTCAAGACCATGATAGGTTCGCCCACTGAAACAGTCTACCTGAGCTAATGGGAGCTGACCAACTCAAGCCGGACTGAGAATGAACAAGCATAGGACCAAACTACTCCCTCTGAATGTGGTTGACAGTTGCATGGCTGGGATAGACTGAGGGGCCACTGGCAGTGGCACCAGGATTTATCCCTACNATATCACCATAGAACTTTCATCCAGCAACTGATGGAAACAGAGGCAGAGACCCACATTGGAGCACTGAACTGAGCTCCCAAAGTCCGGTTGAGGAGTGGGAAGAATGAGAATACTAGCAAAGGGGTCAAGACCATGATAGGTTCGCCCACTGAAACAGTCTACCTGAGCTAATGGGAGCTGACCAACTCAAGCCGGACTGAGAATGAACAAGCATAGGACCAAACTACTCCCTCTGAATGTGGTTGACAGTTGCATGGCTGGGATAGACTGAGGGGCCACTGGCAGTGGCACCAGGATTTATCCCTACTGCTTGTACTGGCTTTTTGGGAACCTGTTCTCTTTGGATGATACCTTGCTCAGCCTAGATATAGTAAGGAGGGCCTTGAACCTTTCCAAAGCAATGGGCCTTACCCTCTCTGAGGATTGGATGGGGGTGGGGTGGGAAGGAATGTGGAGGGAATGGGAGGAGTGGAGGGAATGGGAACTTAGATTGGTATGTATAATGAAAAAAGGTTATTTTCTTTTTAAAAAAATAAGTAAAAAAAAAGGAAAAAAATTATGGGGATGAATTTTATTTCTACTGCTAAATATTTGATCTACTCCGAGGAAAAAAATGATAAAATTAAATTTAAAATCCACAAATGGAATGTTTGCAATTTATTTACAATTTTTTTTGTTATTGCATAAGACATAGATAAACTATATTTGTAATAGTAATAAAAATACACATATCTGATGTGTGTCACATCATCTTGTGTATACAAGATTTATTCCCTGGGGATAAATACAATATTTTTAATTTAATAATTATAAAATGAATAGCTTCTCGTGTTCATCAAACTCTTCCTCGTGTTCTTCTTGAATGAAAAGAATTGCTAATTTACTATTTATATTTAACTACACACACATGAACACATATATACATTCATTTTCATATACATACCTCCATAGATACACGCATATGAATACACGCACTCATTTTGTAACAATAAACTATACTAATGCATTAAGCCATATAGTGTCATTCATAATGTCAACTATATTACTGAAAATAATTGAAAGCATCATCAGAATATTTTACATGTTTTTTACAGCCTTTATTAATTTCATGGCATCACATGTTCGTTATAATTTCCTAAATCACCAAATGAGACAAAAGTTCTCTTATTTTCTTGAGAAAGTCTTTAACCTAATGCCTAATGTAGGAACAGGTCAAAGGGTAAGAAGTAGAGAAAGATGAAGATATGACTCTTTCCTAAATTATACTAGTCAGGCAGGACTAATTAGGATTTGTCACTCAATTAAGCAAGAGGAAGCCAAGATATGAAAGGAAATTCAAAATCAAGGTCATCCATTGGCTTCCCAAGTGACATCAGAAAAAAAATTTCTTTCCTTACCTAAGATGCAGAGAGAGCCGGCCTTCATTATTAACAGGTTTTCTAAAACAAATATTTTGCAATCAATTCCAGAACACAGAGCCAAAACCTTTACCTGGTGTAACAAAGATTCCCAGAAGATGAAGGGAGTTATGGCGTCCTCCCATTCCAGCTCTGTACTGTAAACACTTGCCCTGGAGCAGTCTGTTTAGTTTTTCTAATTTATGCTTTCTCTTGGAGACAGCACTATTTAAAATACCTGAAATCTAATGACTGTTAACTAGTACTCCAGAGAACAAGAAGGCCACCATGTGCATTGTGCTTTAGACAAGCTGACCCAGACAGTTAAAGTACTGTGCATATGAGTATCATGCTACTAAGAAAAAACAATCTACTTTTTAAAATGTATCATTAGATAGAAACACATAAAAATATCTATTGTATGTATTGATCACATGATAAAACTAAGACCCGGGGTCAGTAGGAAGCAGAATCTCTACCTCACCTAGGAGCAACTTCTGTGTTCCCAATTCAGTGTTTGCTGCTGACATTAGGAAACACGGCTAGCGTAAACAGTGAAAGACGACAAAAGTTTTGTGCTTTTGTTTTCATTAATACTGCATATTTCTCCTTACTAGAAAATTAGTTTTAGAATGAAATCATTTATCATAATCTACAAAAAAATGAAGAATGAGTATTTGAAGCAAACTATTTCAAAGTAATTCCAAAATGAAAGACGTCAGGTTTCTGTCTGTGAAATAAATGAAAATATGCCTGAATTGTAGTTAGTGCTTGATTATTGTTGTCATTGTTGTCGCTATCAGTACTGGGGATGGAGCCTATGGACTTCTGGGAGACACAAGCATTACTGCACTCAGAAACAACAGCAGCCCTAGTAAGTGTATCTTTGTCCCTAATGTGTTATATAAACATTTGTTTCACAAGTCTATCCTAACTTAACAAGTTCGTTTAAAGAGAAAAAGTCCAAGGAACTGAAGCGTATGAAAGAAGAGAATGCTATGTTTTTTCATAGGGATTCTAGGCATCCATTTTCCGTGCATCTAGAACACATTGCATGTGCCATTTGATTTATTTTCTGACACAGGAGAAAATAATTAAGGCTATATGAAAGAATGAGCTAGTTAAAGGGATAGAAAAATTAATTAACAAAGGTAATATTTGATTTTCTTTCAAATGAGACAGTGTCTGTTGGAGAAGGCTAAATTAAAGGGATTCAAGTTCTTTAACATAGTTTTTATCTTTTGGTTTCCCATGAGTTTTGTTGCCAACTGTAACAGAGCGCTGCTTCTCTAGGTAATGATAGGTGCTTTGGTTCTGTGGGTTTACATCCTTTACTATGAATCTGTGTGGACAAAATCTGGCATGCCACATGTGCCACTTGTCAGGAAAACGCTGAGCCTTGACTAGTAGACTGTGGTTTGGCAACAAAGCACTTGTGTCTTCCTAGAAGGCCCATTTCTGTGACAAACAGCATTTGCGAAATAGCAGTTCAGGGTCCAGGGAGAAACAGAAGCAATGGATCTGTGCCAAAAGACAGACTCAGTGGAACAATAAATCTGTAACCTTGACCTCATTAGCAGCAAACTGTAACCAATTGCTAATTGCCTTATGGCAACATTGTAAATTGCATGTGTGTATGTAAATTGTGCATGTGTGCATACAAATTCCTTAGGTATTTGCCACCTGAAATTTGCAAAGATTGTATACAATAATGAGAGATCTGAAAGGTAGAGTTTAGAATGCATAACCAATAACTCTAATAGAAAATATAAAAATCTTAAAGTACACTGTCCATCGTGTACCCTTCAACTGGCTTTTATCATTTTGTGCTATGTATTCAGAGTTATTTAAATCAGGATCCACATAAAACATAGATTGTTGAATAGTATAAGTTCAATGTTGCATCCAAGCACTACCAGGAAAAGCATAACCTTCCTTTTTAAAGAGAACCTGAAATACATATTGGTAAGGAGCATGCAATTAACTAAGTACTTTCTTTTAAAATCTAGTAAATGAATAATTATGTACCCCAAACTAAAGATCTGCATTTCTATTCTATGTAGGAGAAATTTTATTTTACATTTTCCATTTACATGGAGGTACCTCAATCTCTTGCCCAAAGCACCATTCTGGGAAAATGACCACAGAATCTTATGTCGCTTGGATGCTGGCACGTGAGAAAACAATTGGATCTTTTAACGTAGCCCAAGGTAGGTGTGGTTTGGAAGAGTGAAGCTCTTTTGTGATGCTCTGACTCCAATGTCATCTGTCGCTGGGAAAACTCATGGGGAAAGCGATGCCCAGGCATCAAGGAATGAGCTCAGAAAGAAACACCTCATGTTTTCTCTCACATGTAGAATATAGGTTTGAAAAATAGAAACGTGGAAGGAAGATCTTTAGGAAAAAGTGGACCAGGGAGAGGAGGAAAGAGTGGCAAGAGAGAAAATGGCGTGTCATAAATTTGTTATATACATTCATAAATATTCCTTAACACATCCCATAATTTTGTACAATTATGTCACACAAATAAAAATTTTAATAAAAATAGCAAATGCTATTTAGTCCAGCTGTAGAATTTAGAAGCGATATGTTAGGGAAATGATAAGGATTAGAAAATATCCTCTGGGTTGAAGCCCCATTGATGAACACTGGTGCTTTATGAGATGAATGATACTGGAAGACACATAAATGGGCAAGAATTTTCTACCTCTTGTCAGAGGAGTACTGACAGCAAGAAGGCCGTCACAAGGTGAGGCTGGGACCTACCTGGGCTGGTGTCTGTATGCATGGTGATGAACTAGACAGACACCAGCCCTGACCCACCAGAATTTTCCATTGTGCTGATGCTAAGAAAATATGTAAGAAAACAAAAATCAAACAAACAAAAAACAAAACAAAAACAAAAAACAAAAAACAAACAAACAAACAAACAAACCCAAGCAACGGTTGTGAAAAATGCCAAACGGAAGATAAATTGTGTCCTATTGTCCAGAGCAGAGGTCACAGGTACATCACAGCCAGGGGATCCACCAGAGATATGGAAGGAGCAGAAGATGTGTGCATTGTCAGGATTATGAACAGGTAAGAATCCATGCAACATATTGTTTTTATTATTGATGATAGCACTTTATTCCTTGTTAATATAATTTACAAGAGTGAGAGAAGTTGGCCAGAGGGAAACAAAATGCCAAAAAGCAAAGAAATCAGCATAAGGCTAGAAATAGGCCTCTTTTTCTTTTCTTTTTTTCTATTTCAAGTACCTACAGACACATACCTAGCAGTTTCAGAACTAGCAGTGACAAAAGAAACAAGAAAATCCTGGGTTTCTTATGCTTAATCACTTCTGGGGCAAGTAATAATTCTTGAATAAAGGTGTTATTAGTTGAGTATTGGCCTTGCCAAGCTCATGTTTTAAAACATTATTATCCCAATTTTCTAGATGAGTAAGCAGAGGTAGTATGCAAATCATTTATGCGAAGTACACAGCTACCAAGACATCTGTTTTCCCTCCAAAATACATTGAGACTTGTGAATCTTTACTTTTAAAATTCTTCTAAGACATTATTAAAGAAAGAACAGAAGCTTTTACCTATTCTAGCCTCCTTTATTCCCTTCAATCACCTCTTGAATTCATTGGACTGGATTTTTTACCCATTCAATTGCAGTCTAAAAATATACATTGGCTTCCCCCTGATGATCCTACTTTGAAATGCCAATAGTATTTTCAGAGAAATGGTTAAAGGGCTTCTCCAGATTAATTAAAACGCCCTAGTAACTCTGCTATAAAATAGCCTTCCTTAAAAATAAACTATGTCCTTTTTAAACCCATCTCCTTATTGAGATTGTTGATTTGAAATTCCAGTTTTGATTTGTTCCATCATATAACATAAAAGATGCAGTTGTGATAAACTCATTACTCTAGTTAATATTTCAGTCATACTTGCAAACAGCCTCTTACTTCCAAAAGGTAAAACTATGTTTAGAAGGCAACCACACAAGGCACTTTTAGTTACACTGGAAATATCCCTAGGCATAAACAAAAATCTATCATATTTTATTTGCTTAAACAAAGTATAGAACAGATTCTGTGGTGTTGTGCACTTAATGTTCTTAACTACTTCCAATGGAATTATAAATGAACATCAAAGAGAAGCCATGGAGTTGCCACAGGAGACAGATGCCAGATGATGGACAGAACCTTACCGGGAGACCACAACCATGTGGTGATACACAGATTAATAGAAATGGGTTGATTTAAAATATAAGAGCTATCTAGGAATATACTAGAGTCATTAACCAAGCAATATGTTAATTAATACAGTTTGTGTGTGCTTATTTCAGGTCTGGGCAGCCTCTGTCTACATGAGCTCAGTACTTAGATTTTAGTTTTCCATTTCCACGGCATGCAATCATCTAAAATATAATCCAGTTCACTCAGCCTAGATATTTTGAAACATCACTTCAGCCCAATGTAAATTTATGGAAAAATTGAGGATGCTTGAGTAATGTCTCTAGATCTACTAAGATTGGAAAAAAGAAAATAAAGATAAGCATTATGCTCCTGATTTCTTCCCAATTCTTTAAACTAGAGTTGTCCTGTAAATTGCTTTCTCTAGTCACTGTCATTTCCCCAAATGACACACATGGCCATGAAAACTTAAGTCATACTTATCTTGTCCTCTGAACAACTCCTTTTCCTTGTCACAGAGGATTCTTTAAGGCATGCACATTTCATATTTGATTTTAGATGGCTTACAGCTTTTGTCATTGGCCCAGGGACCTATACTCTGTTAGGACCACACTGCCTCACTGAAAAGGTTAGATGGGATTGTTAATGAACTAGTGTTGCCCACACAATACTGTGGTGTTTTTTTCACAAGCTTAAGTACATAGTAGGTTAATATACTGTGAGACCCTCTCTGCACACTTGAATTGTTTGCATTCCATAAAAAATAAGTCAATATCAGTGCTTTCCCTCACATTATTCAGCTCACAGGATAATACCATCATAGAAAGTCCTACCTTATCTAATAAAAAGATGACACCTTCCCACCTTTCTCTCTCAATTCTTTGTAATTACAAACAAAACACTGAAAACTTTTATGAATTACTTGTTCACTTTCTTTTTAGTGTCATTGAAAGTCCACGAACTTCATGGATGCAGAAATATTTCTCCAGTATTTCCCCACTATGTAGAAAGCAGTTACTGCATCACAGATGAACAGCAATGCTTTTGGAATGAAAGGATCAAAGAAGTTAAAATGCAAGAACATAAATTTCTAAAAATATAGCCATTAATCATGGTTAAACATATATCTGAGCTACCATAGTATGGGGACAAGGGAAGAAAGAACGGCCTTATCCCAGTGGCTGAATCCAGGCAGGATATGCCTAGGACTACTTTGAAAACAAAATGTGACCAACAGTAGAAACAATATAAGAAATAAGATGATATGATGGAAAATATCTATGGAACCCTCCTCCCCAAAATGTAATGGCAAAATAGGAAAACAGCACCTACACACATTCAGGACAAAGCAGCAAAATGCCAGATATCAAGTCTGACATAACAAGGGTCATACTAAGTTCAAATGGATTAAACACTCCTAGAAAAAACAAAAACTGGCAGGATAATTAAACAACACTATCTGACTTCAGGTCTTCTAGATATGAAAATTAGATGCAAGAATATTTATTAGCAGAGAGAAAGACTCTCGTGGAAAAGTAAACTTAAATACTTCTAATGCAATGAAATGGACTTTAATTGAAGCCGATGACACTTTGATTGACAACAGTAGTCATTTTATAACAAGAAAACCTCAAGCCCATGAGGAACATACAATATTTATAAGCATTTTTGTACCTAACAAAGTGTTTCTAAAGTTTATACAGAAAAAATTGAAGCAGAGGAGATAAACATGAAAGGCATTAAAATAATGACTGACTTAAATATCACACTTCAACAAAGGGTAAAAGAACAAGGCAGGTGATGGACGAGTGCACATAAGACACAGATCTGGAGATGTTGGGGTTTTAGGTAGAAAGATTCAGTGCTACTGTGTCAAGGTAATATAGCTCTGCATTAATCAGTGCTTTTCACAGAAACCATACTAAGAAGAGAGAAGGGTGGAGAGAGGTGGAAGGGTGGGAGGGAGAAAAAGAGGGGAAGAGAGGGAAATAGAGAAAGAGAGTAGAAGAGAGAGAGAGGGAAGGGGAGAGAGAGAGGGAGGGAGGGAGACAGAGAATGAGAAGAATCTGATTGTGGCGACTGTATTAGCTTAAATTCTATAAGGTAGCCAAGAGACTGAAGAAGATTAGGCAGCAGCTCCAATTTGAGTCCCAAATCTTTGGTAAAATTTTCTTGTTCAGAGGAAACCTGTTCTGTAAAGTCTTTTGGTTGAGTGTCAGGAACCTACCCATATTTTGTCCAGCAACATAAACACAACAGTAATAACAACTTCACATAAAAAAA
>LOEQ01004193.1:0-20273 GCA_001685075.1 Bramus lutescens | reverse complement strand
TCTTAGACCTGGATGGAGGGGGGAGGACCTTGGACTTCCCACAGGGCAAGGAATGCTGACTGCTCTCTGGATTGGGGAGTGAGGGGGAGGGGAAGTGGGGGGGGAATGAGAGGGAAATGGGAGGAGGGGAGGTGGTGGAAATTTTTAATAAAAAAACTCAAAAAAATTATTTCATATAAGTATATATACATAATATATATTATTTATGTAAGTATACATATATATTTCAGTATTATATATGAAGTTTTGAGTGGTTAATTTTTTCTGGTTTAAATAAACTCAGGTTTATTTCAAAAAAAAAGAAAAATTACTATTTCCAAGGCCTTAATTCAAGAATGATTTTATAGGACCGAAATGGTATCCAAATGCCAGAACAATTGTACTTAAAGGTGGATTAAATAGTCCTGATGCAGGAACACTAAGAGAGGAACCAACAGTGGAAAATCCGTTTCCTCATGCATGTTAAATGTTTATTGGCCCCTCTTCAAACCCTAGGTGTTGAAACCTAATGAACAGAGTGTTAAGTGCTGTGGTCTTGGAAAGGTAATCAACGTAGGACTCCCCCTACAGGAATGAGATAAGGGCCTTCAAGGGGATGCATAATTGTCCTCAGAGAGGCCTCATACAGTGAAGGATGGAAACAGAAGCAGATCCACAACCAAACATTAGGCAGAGCTCAGGGAGTCCTGAAAAGAATGGGAAGAAGGATTATAGAAGGCAGAGAGATCATAGACACCGCAAGAAAACGAATAGAATTAACTAACCTGGGCTCATAGGGGCTCACAGAGACTGAAGGAACAACCAGGGAGGCTGCATAAAACTGACCTCTGCATATATGTTACTGTTGTGGAGTTGGTCTTCTTATGAAGCTCACAACAATGGGAATAGAGGCTGTCTCCAACTCTTTTTCTTGTTTTGGGGACCCTACCCCTAACACGGAGATCACTTAGCCCCGTCTTAATACATGCGGAGGTCCTTAGTTTTACTGGAACTCGTGTTTGTTGATATCCATGGGAGATCTTCCCTTTCATGACCAGAAATGGAGGAGGAGTGTTTTGGAGGGTAAGAACAGAGGTGGAGGGATTGCGCGGGGGGAAGGTAGGAAAAACTGAACAGGATGCAAAATAAATTTTAAAAAATAATATGATTATAATAATGGTAATATTATTTTAAAGTGCAAAAGCTATGTATGTCACATATGGTAGCTGACGATGTAAGGCCCCGAGAGATATTCAATTTGTGTTTTCTAATATATGCAGAAAAATACACAGATATAGTTTTAATTATGAAGTATGTTTACTATTTTATACATAAATATGTGTATGTTTATTTGTGTGTGCTCAAATAAGTTTGTGGGTGCACAGTCACATGAATTCTTATGTGCATGTAGGCCAGTTGTTGGTCTCAGTTTCTTCCTTTGCTTTCTGCTTCAGTGTTGCTTTCTTTGCTTTGAGACAGTCTCACTATGCAGCCTGGCACT
The DNA here is from genome assembly GCA_001685075.1 of Bramus lutescens. Taxonomy (NCBI): domain Eukaryota; kingdom Metazoa; phylum Chordata; class Mammalia; order Rodentia; family Cricetidae; genus Bramus; species Bramus lutescens. The sequence continues at coordinate 18,793 of LOEQ01004193.1, read as the reverse complement.
CTCTATGTAGATCAGGCTGACCTCCAATACACAAAGATCAACCAAGTCTTATTTCCCTAGTTCTAGGATTAAAGGCTTGCACAACCATGTCTGTCTCCATCTTTTCCTGGAGGACAGTTTCTTACTGAACCTGCAGCTCTTTTACTCAGCTACAAGGACTGGCCAGTATGCCCCAGGAATCCTTTCATCTCAGACTCCAGAGCTAAGATCAGATACTCCTTCAAATTCATTCATTCTTGTTTTGTTTCTGGTTTTGTTTTGTTTTGAATATGGGTCTTGGGGGATCATCCTCATGCATTTCCAGGAAACATTTTACTGTCTGAACCATCTTCCTCCTTCTTACCCTGGGGTATATACATACATACACTCATACACATATATGTGTATATGTGTATATTTATGGGTTTGCTCCCTCTCAGCAGTAGCCTGGTGGGGAGGGATGAAGGAGACAGACTCACAAAGTCATCTGGTGTTCCAGAGATTCAGGTCTGCTCAAACAGCTATACAAGGTGTTGGTACTTCTCATACTCCCTGTCTTTCAGTGACACCATCTGAGCAGAGACTGAGCCTTGTGTGTGTGTGTGTGNATATATAAAGGCTATATTTCTTCCTTTCTTTCTTTACCCATTTATTCACCCAAAATTTATTTTTGACTAAGTGGTAAGGATTTTTCTGTAGATAATGACAGAGAATTGCCAGATACAAATGGAGCATACACTTTAATAAGAAACATGTAATAAACAAAGAATAAAGCATTTGAAGTAACAAGTGTTAAATTGAAGTATGGTGATATGTGTCTAATACACTGTGTTACTGGATTACATTAACAGGTCACCAAAATTAGTAAGGAAAAGAAATAGATTAAAGAGACTGTGTTGGCACACAAACCAAACTTATAAAAAAGGCAAAGATGGAAAAGATCCCTTAGGTCTAGGAACATGAACCCTAAACAAAAGCCATCTTGCAGATTGTCTGTCTGGCTAGCTTCATGTAGTCATTCTTGGAGTCTAGTTCTTCTATTGTGAAATAAATTCAGTGTATTTCCAGTTTAAAAATTCTAAATGCTCAGTCTTGTATGATAAGTCATAAGAGTGTGTGTGCACACCTTGGTGGTCAGGCCAACAAAATAATGTGATGATTATTGAGCCTCTACTAGTACGGAATGCGGACTGTAATAGTTATATGAATATACCTGTTCAAGAAAGTCTTTGCTACTATTTGCCCTTTACTCCTGAGAACACTGAAACTCTGAAACATAAACTGTCAAAACCCACACATCATTTGTTAGTTCTGAAGGTCGAACTTGAGCCCTCTGTAATCACGTCTCTTTCCGTAATCATGTCTCTCCAAAGCACAAGCTTGTAGCCACTAAACAGTTAGGCTTCACTAATGTTAGCTTCTATATATTTATATTATGGTAACCATAATTATTTCATTACCTTAATTAATGTATGCTAATCAGTTTCCCACCCAACAGGAAAGCATGATAATTGGACATTTGCAAATGGAAAGCGCATCCAGACAGAGGTTGACAACATGGAAAATTTTACAAGGGAAAAAAGACGAAAGGGTAAATCCACATGAAATATCATTTAATGCTGTAATGAATGAGATAGTCAGAAAATAATGGACTAGTTTAAGCAGGGCTAATTTATGTCAGGGTCTGCGTGCTTCAGTTCAGGTGTGGATCTGTATTGTGCTGAAAAGCCTGACATGAATTGAGATCTAATTGTCACTTTGTAAGTATAGCTGATCTGGAGTAACTGAAACTCTATCTAATTCATAATTTAGGTACAATAAAAACACAGGCATCCCATTGACTATGTTTACTTTGTGTATCTTAAGTGCAAAGCCGTAAGTTTTAATATACTTATCATGCAAACTTTAAAGGCTAGGCTTCTACATATATAGAAGATAAAGCATAACATGAAAAGAGAAAAAAATGTATCTGGGTTCCTTGTTCCACATGTGTAGTTGAAGAGACAAATTATATGTTACCATTGTCAAAAGTAGTCAAGCAAAAAAAAAAATAGTGGTGTGAGTAAGGCAGTGTCAAAAACAGGCTCCAGTGAAACTAAATATTTATATATTTAAATAAATAACATGGAATAAGAGAAATGCTTTTCACTTTTCTACATCTAGAAATAAAATACAATTTATGTCAAGCATTCAGAAACATTTGCAGAAATATTATTGCACTGGGTGTGTGTTTGTGTGTGTGTGTGTGTGTGTGTGTGTGTGTGAGCGTGCGCAAGGGTATACACATTCATATTTCTCAGTACCGTTGAGGGGAGTGGAGAGGCCAGAGGTCAACCTTAGGTGTTATTCCTCAGGTTGTGACTACCTTGTATTGTGAGACAGAATCTTTCAGGAAGACCTAACATTCACTGATTAGGCAAGATAGGCTGGCCAGCAAACTCCCAGGATTCTCCAATCTCTGCCCCCGCCCCTGGTTGATTTAAAGGTGTGAACCACCGTGCCAAGTTTTTATTTTTGTTTGTTCAGTTTTTTTAATAGGTGGTATATATATTACTTAAAGTTCTCACACTTGTACAGAAATCACACTACTGAATAAGCTATCTCCCCAGCCCATATTCAATATTTCATAAAGAATCTGATGTTTTCTTAGTGGTCTTCATGGTGTGTGGCAGTTGCAAACCTTGTTGTAAAGGCTGGTTTCTCAACACCTGACTGCACAGTCCTTGCACCCCAATTTTCAGTTTATATTGGAATTTGTAGCTGAAAAGCTGAATTAATTTTAAGCTGGACCGTAAAAAAATATGGCAATTACAGAGAGAATGATTTAAGAAACCATGATGGAAAATCAAACATCCCACTACAGCTCTCTAATGGTTTTTGAAGAAAAATTTGAAAAAGTTGAAGAAATATATGCTCTAAAATTCAATCTAAGACATCAAAAATTATTAAGTTGTTCATTGAGGAAATATAAGTGGAGGCATCGTAAAGTGTAAGTCTCTGTTCTATTCTGTTTTCCTAACACAACACTTCGTACTTCATGATTCTCAGTTCCTGTACGAAAACTGCCAGCTTGGAAAATAATTGAGAATTGAAACAGGGAGTGCTCTCAAAATCTTTTAATTACATGTCTCTGTGTTTTAGAAATAGGCAGTCAAAGTTCTAAGGACTAAAAAATAAATTGTCTAAACCACACTGCAAGTCAATAGGAAAATGAGGAGGAGGATGCCAACAAGGGGATGCAGTCAGCCAACCCTCTGAGATCCAGAGAACTACAATTCCCTGATGAGTGGTCAGGAGTTTGAATGTCAGAGAGATTCACTGCTGTGCTCAAAGCCCAGTGGTAAGTTGTTGGGTTAGAGCTACAGCTCTCTTTTTTTTCTTGCCTCTAAAGACTACTCGCTTAATAAATTATCTAAACTATTGTTCCCTATATAGTAATTAGACTGATTTTCAGTGGACAAATGCCCAAAAGTCTATGCCGAACAAAGACAAAAACCCTTTATCAAGATTCCTAATTGATGTGGGATGTCCTTCTGATTATGTATTGCTTTTATTGGTTGATGAATAAAGCTCTTTCAGCCAATGGTTTAGCAGAGGAAAGCCAGGCCGGAAAATCCAAACAGAGTTAGAGAGAGAGAGTAGGCAGAGTTGAGGAGACGCCATGTAGCCACCAGGACAGCAAGATAACAATCCATGAGCCTCATGGTAAAATATAAACTAATAGAAATGGGTTAATTTATAGTTAAAACTAGCCAGTAAGAAGCCTAAGCCATTGGCGAAACAATTCTACCTGATATTTAGCCCCTGAGTGATTATTTCATAAGCAGTTGCAGGGACCCGGTAGGTAGAGAGAAACTGGTCCATGGGACTGCAGGATACAGACACCTTTCCATCTGCACCTAATGTTATCTCTACCACTTCTCAAATACTTAGAGAAACTGTGTATGTGGGGGATATGCACTTGTTAGTGTAGATGTGTGTACCCGTGTGTGCATGTCTTTTGAGTTCAGAGGTTGACATAAGGTGTCATTCCCCTTCATTCCCCTACACCTTAAATTGTTAAAAAAGGTCTCTCAGTGAGACTGAAACTAATCAGTTCATGTAAAACGGTGTGTTTGAGGGATCTACCAGTCTCTGCTCCATCCGCCAAGGTTAGGATTACAGCAAGCTGAGGTTCCACTTGTATGCTGCTTTTTTCTAGGGTTACAGGAATCAGAACCAAGGTTTCTGTGTTTATACAGCAAGTGCTTCATTGACTGAGCAACCTTTCCTACCCCGTTGCTTTCCGTATTATTTCCAGTCTGGTGTCAATGACTCAGAGAAAGCTTTTTCTGAGGACAGCAAGTCAAATGCCCATGTAACTCCCACTTCTGGAACTCAATGGAGCAGTAACTTTAAACTTGTCTTCATGGCAAGTATAAGCAAAGTATCTTTGCCAAAATAGATGAAATCTTCCTAAAGGTGAAAGTTGTGTCTATTTTTCCTGAGGAGTGAGTCCTTAGTTAAGGAGCACTTCATAGCAAAAGTAATTACTGAATGAATAAGTAAACGCATCTAAAATATTTAATCCATACAAACTAATGAAATGCTCTATTTTAGACAAGAAAGAAATCTGATAAAACCATCACTACTTCCATAGTATCGGTTCAAACAGGTATGGAATCCATAAGGTGCAATGGCACTAGGATGTAACATATAGCAATAGGGAATGGCCAAAACATGTCACCCGAAAATAAATCACTTTAGCTAAGATTTACTTTCGAGGGGTTTGCAGAGATGGCTTGGAAATTAAATGGTGGTTTTGCTGGTGTGCAGCACCTGAATTCCTTCTCCCAGCACCCTGATCAGACAACCTATAATCTCTCCTGTAATTCCAGCTCCAGGTGATCCAATGCTTCTGGCCTCCATGGGTACTAACACTCATCCACATATGCCCCCAAAGAGAGACAGAGACAACCAATAAAAAAATAAGTATCTTTTAAAAAGAATCATTTTTTTTAAAGAAAGCAGTTGTAAAATAGTAAACTCACAGAGAGCTATTTGCACTCCCTGCATCTGGATCAAAGCCATATAAAGTTCCCTTTCTGCAAAGGGCTACCCTTCTCTCCAGTGCCAGGCAAATCATTATCCCTACAGAGAAGGCAGGCATGCAGATAGGGTGGCACAAACAAACCTGTAAAAATATCTCTATCTTCCACTAGTACCTCACACTTATTTACCTTCCCACAATGTACACTTCATGCAAACCCATTGCCCTTGGTTCTATCAATTCTGCTCAGTTTATCAACTTTTTTAAAAATGGTGCATGCAGCTGGTATCTAACTACTGTTGTGTATATTCGTGTGTATATTTCTGTGTATATGAAAATCAAATCATTACTACAAAGTAAAATGCACATGCCTTTCCTCAAAGTTATTCTCAGATTGTTAGTTTGATTTTCAAACATGGGCACAGATATTAGGAGTACAGGCAAAGCATTTTTCCATTCTTGCCAAATATTTAGACACAGCTAAGAGTGGCCTACACTCACTATATGCAGAAAATGACAAAAAATAGCAAGTTTTAATTAGCCAGTTTTAAAGACGTGAACAAATATCGTGTTAGCATGGGATTGAGTCTTTGACTCAATAGAAAGTCAATTAATAGTCTCTCGAGTAGAAAATTATCTACCTATTGTTTGCAATTGTGAAGAGATTTCTAATAATCCAAGCAAGGACTACTAACTGGGAGGCAGTGCAGTGGCAAGCCCTGCCTGATGTGTGTCTACAAACAAGTTACCTCTCCACCAGTGCCAGCTCCTCAGAGTTTCAAATGTGGGAGTCAACTGCACTGTACAGATCCTTTGCACGTCTCTAATTTTGTATGCTGTCCTGAAGAAAAGGAGATTTTTATCGCACTGGGTTCTTTGAGACCTTTGATGTATGGCTTCTTTTTCCTTCTTCTCTCTCTGTTCTTTCCCCTCCCCACAGGGCAGGGGTGCAGTGTTATATGTGCAGATCCTAATCTTTGATCTCTGCACGTGAGGCTTCTTTCCACTGCAGGATCATTTGTGATGGGCTAAATTAGTTTTTGATCAGAAACTTCGATTTACTTCTTAATGCCTATTTCATCACTGGATGCTCAGTGAGGCCCTGCTCCCACCCTGGCTAGTTCAGTGGTGATAGTCATGATGTATTTTATTGGAGTGCTTCCTTCCCAAGGCCTCAAGTATTTGCACATGTGTGCAATCCAATAAAACCCACTATTTGTGGACGATGTCAATGATTTGTGTCTTTGTTATACATGGTCTTTTTCTCCAACATGATTATCTACGGGCAAAAGCAGCGTTTTGTGAAAGAAACACAATTTTCTCCTTCCATTTGATTTTGTTTTATGTCGTTCGTTTGGTGGCACTATGACTTTTCATGGGTATTTTATTTATTCAGTTCATCTCTTGGTTCTTTAAACAATGCATTTAAACATGAATGTAAGAGCAAAAGAGTTCATTAAAATAATCAATCAAGTTTTTGTGTATTCTAGTGTCTTTTAATGTTTAATATTTTAAAGATCATATTATTCATTCTTTCTGTGCAATATAATAATAGCAACTATTTTTTTATTTTTGGATATGGATTTTGCTTTGTGGACTTGGAAAAAGTAGAAAAATCAATAAAACCTAAGAATATGTCTACAAAGGAAGAACCCAAGCCTATTAAAATCTAAAACCAGAAAAACAAAGGGGCGCAGAAGAAACTTCTGGAGATGATAAATACATATATTACCTTGATTGTGAGTGGTCTTATGGGTGTTTGCATATATACAAATTCTAAAAATTTACATGTCAGATTTATAGAGATATTTATATTCCCAATTGTGCCCCAGTTAAGAGATTAAGAAAAATGCATAGATGGACAGTACCCACAAAAAAGCTTTTCAATATGAGCATGTATGTAAAATTTTAAAATGCAATTAATTCTTCACACAGTGCTAACTCTATGGTCTTTTTAATTGGGAATTCCATTTCCCTAGGGACATAAAGTCTACCTGTATTGTCTTAACAGTGTGTTTGTGTACCTTGCTGGCTTCACTTCAGAACCCTCACTGACTTTCCATGCCTTGGAAATCACATTTATTTGTGCATGCAATTTGAGTAAAACCAACTTCAATACAAATCCATTTGAAACAAATGGATTTCTGGACTTCAAGACCAGAATTATGTATGCAAATTGGAGGTAATCCAAGGAACAGCCAAGAGAGGAAGGAAGGAAGCAGAATGCTTGGCTAAGGAAGAAATGCAAGGCTTCTCACATGCCCCTGGAGACAGTAAATAACGATAAAGCAAGATAACAGCTGATAAATATTTAAGAGGTGTAAACATCAAATATGGATAGAAGATTAATTCTGTGACAAGGGCATGTGTTCTTCTGATGCATTCTTATCACTGGAAAAGGAAAAGGATACTGTTTACTGTCGGCAACATGAAATATGACACGTTAATTATTTATGCACAACATTCTAGCATTGATGGAATCTTCTATCGCCTCAGCATACCCCATCTCAAGAGTTGTTGAAAAACTATATTTAATTAATCAACAGAGGGAAAATTCTTTATAAGGAGATCCAAACAGAACTTCTTGAAAGCAGAATGTGGCTTTGCAAAATATACATGGACAGGAACTTACACTTTTATTTTCTAATAATCCTAACAGGAATGAGTTAGAGCCAATGCCAATAACAAGACCAGGCCTACTTGGCTGGCTGGGGATATCAGGATCTGATGGATTAAAAAGCATTAAAACACATCACAGCCTATGTTGAAATGGAATTGGGAACTCTTAGCCAAGGCAATTTACAGGATCCAGAGAAACAATAAAAAAAAAAACTCCTCCACACAGGTGTCCAAAAAGTGATCCATAATGAGAAACTTTCCAGTCTCCATTTCCCCCTTCCTCCCTTCCTCTTTCACACAACAGCACTTTACTAAGATTAAATGAAAATATTAATCTCTCTTTTGGACTGCCAGGACATGGAGCCGAGGCTTTCATATAAAAGAATACATCAAACTTCATAAATCAGTAGGAAGAACAGTGGATAGAGATAAGCACCATCCGTCAGTCTGGGTGTGTAACCCCAAGGTTACCTGCTGCTCCATGTATTATTATGGACTCCACAACAAAATCATCTTCTCTGTCATTAATATACTAAACCAGCCTGTTAAGATACTTGGACAATAACGCTTTAGATAAATTACATACAGGTATAGCAATGAATGACATATACAAGTAAACATGCATGCATCTCATAGACATAGGTGCAGTTTCAAAAAAATTCTAGCTCTTATCAAATGGGTACTTGGTGAATCCAGACAAATTTTGGTTTTGAAAATGTAAGAGCAAAATTAGTATACTTTTCTACCAGAATACTGATGATTATTTTATACTCTTTAAAATTCTTTTAGAAGAAGTTCTGTATCAAGGGAGAAATCTCCACACAAAGGATTAACAAAAGAAAATTAAGAAGTTTATGTGTGTATGTGTGTACATGCCAATGTGTGTGTGTGTGTGTTTGTGTGTGTGTGTGTGTGTGTGTGTGTATTCTAGGACCATGATCCCACAAAGCTTTTCTGGAAGCTAAAAGGATAATTTCTTAAACATTACAATGAAAACTGCAAAAAGAAACTGACCTTATAGAATTATAAATGATTTGATCAATCATCAAGAAGATGAAAAAAGAAATACAATTAAACAAAACAGAGAGAGGGGTGGACAGTAATGAGTGAGCAGTAGTGTAATTTACAGATTTATATCCATTTTCATGATACCAACAGATATAATTATTAAGAGTATACCATTCTGACTCAAAGACAATTAGGCTTGCAATTGCAGAGTGAGGTATTTCCTTTTTGTTGCTGTTTATTTGATAATATACTGGGTTGGTTGATATTTTTTATTTGGGTGGTTATATTGTTTTACTGGGATATTGTTTGTTTTTCTGAACTTAGGGCACTGCACATTCTGGGCATGTATTTTAGCACTGGATTATCTGCCCCATCCCATGGGTGTAACAATTGATCCTTTAAGTTCTGAGAAAACTTACCTAGGTATCTCACAAACTGGAAACTTATTAGAGTAAACTCATAAAATGGGTTTAATAGAAAAAATATACCGCTTATGAATTCTATCATGAAAAGATCAAATTCCCAGAGGACTTCCCTCAGAATATTAGAATAGAGTACACTTGGTGTATGATTTTCTAATAGTCATGTAGATTAACTGGACTTAACGCATCTGTTCAGAGAAATTCCAAACAGAAGATGCAAATACACAGAGGACAAAACCACCACTGCACTGAGAGACAAAGAGGCCAAGCGATTCTCAAAGCACACACACAGCATCCTCAAATGTTTATTACTGGAACAGCCCTGACTATATTTCAAAGGTCTTTACTGGTTACCAGAAGTTAAACAGTAACTCAAGTCAAGGTGTCATGTCTGTCTTCACATTCTATTTATTAAGCCCCCATTTATAATTTATATAGGAAAAAGTTTTGCATATATCAAATAATACCTGAAATTTTCAGGTATCATATTCAGTCATTTGCAAAACTGGATTCTTAAAGTGTAAGAAAGCATTGTATATTATTAAGAATGAATCTTTCAAATCGCATTGTGTTGAATACCAAAAATGACACAAATTGTTAACCTTTTGTTCTGAATGGAGCACACTACTACAGACCAGGCATAGCATTAATACATATGATTAAAACAGTCAGATTTATAATAAATATATGTGTGTGTGCATTCTATAACATTTATGCATATATATACATACAATGTGATTGCACCCCTTATGTTGTACATGCATGTAAGTACAACTCTTTTTCCAGTAATAAAAATTAGGAAATATAGGTTTAAATACAGAGAGTTTCCTTGGAGGAACACCACTGTGAGTGTCTAGCCCTTCAAAACAGGCTTGGTGAGTTACAGATTCTTAGAGACTGAATCCTAGAATTGCAACAATTTAATAAAACTCCAACTGAAGAATCAAGTCAGATTTCACATTAATCCAAATCCCAGGGACAGTTCAAACTCCCTCCAGACAACAAAAGGGCAAGCTCTCTTTGACCTCTGAAAATAAAAGATTTTTTCTAGGTAAACATCAAACCTCCTAAGAAGTTAAGCCTCACAGAACTCAGGAGCCAAATTTATTTTTCCATTAAAAATGGCATTTCTATAAATGTGGTCAAGATGTCATTTTCAAATATGTCAAGAGGTCAGCCAACAAGAAAAATAAATCCAGTGGAAGAGACTTTCCCTTTTAAAAAATATAAGACAAGAATTTTAATAAAACACTCACACATACATGTATGCACAGCCACACATACAGGCATGCATGCACACATGTACACACTGACACATGCACACAAACACACATACACACACATGCATAAATACATACACATATATCCACACTATTATGTATCTAGTTTATATATGCTATTAAGACTAGAAAATATTCAATTCCCATGATATTTTCTTATCTTTTGTTACTTCCTCTGGCTATACTTGCACATTGTTTAATGTGATAATTAAACATATTATAAATGTATAAAGAGACTGATTAAGGCAAATACTCTTACCAGTAAATTTAGTTCCACTACAATCTGCCTGGAGTTTCACGGCAGGATCATTCTCATAACCTAGGGATAACCCAAAAGTTGTAGATTTAGAGCTATGGAGTAAATTTTAAATTAATTTTTATCTTTATCAAACATATACTAATTTATCTTCTTCCACTTGGCATCAAAAACAAACCAATGTGTAAATACCCAGTAGCATTGCTCTGTTGCTCAGAATTCTGGATATTTCTATCTCAAAACATCAGAAGTAGAAAGCGTAGACATGCAGAAACATTCATGCAATTGCACTTCACAGGGGAAGCTTTATTGACTTGTGTGCTCTCACGGATTCAGGTATTTTGGAACAGACCACAATTTGTCAGAGTTCATCCCTGGCAGTCCTCCACAAACTATTCTGTGTAATAGCCACTTGCTTTGCTTTGATGTGATGACTAATGTATCAAAATAAAATGATACCACTGAAACAAGGCAATTTCTATTAAAAATCACTCCAAAAGCAGACCTCCATCAATTACAGAGTCAACATAGCCTTCAATTCAAGAGGCCATTTCCCACCCACAGGGGTTCATGCCAAGCTCCCATCTTTTAACAAATCAACACAAGAAATGATGTATGCATATCAATCATTATACAAAAACCTTTTAATTGTTAATTCCCGGATCATTTGAAGCTTGGCACTCAAACTCTAGGGGAGTATCCGTAAGCTTCTTTTCTAATTCAGACCCATGAACACATCTCTGATGGGCTTAGCTTTTCTTTCATGCACCAAACAGTAAACAAAAATCAAGGAGATTTTATATGTCTGTTGTCCGCATTTAATAAGCATCATTCATACGGGCTTATTCTCATCTGGTAATCCTAACACAATCCAACAGAAATTACTAATTAAGGAGAATATAACTTCTTTGGCACTAAAGAAAAGTAAAGATTGTTAACATATTAACATATATAACATATATATGCAAATAGCCTTCTTCTATTTTAAGCATTAACAGGCAATCACTTTGGCCTTGATCCAAAAGTTGCTGCCAAGAAGTTCTAAACAGATTGTGGTGACTCAAGAGACCACCACACCAGTACACTGGAAAGAAAAATTCCATGGTAGCAAGCAAAAGAAGCTCCCTACGGCTGTGCAATTGACCAAGTGACACACTGTGCAGACTGTGCCCTTTACACTTTTGTTTTGTAACGTCCTTTCAGTCTCATTAGTCCTGTTTCTGAGGCCATTCTTTTTCCCTTGATTACAACAAACAGAACTGCTTATGGGCAACTAACAATGCACAAAACAGTACTTTATGGTGGCTTCCAACCAGTGGGGGAGTGGTACAAACCACTCCAGTACACTGAGGTTCATTGGTTTCTGGAGGCAAACTGAAGATTTTTACCTAAATAGAGAAATACACAGACTGAAGCCATTCTGTGCTGTACAGCATCCAAAGGGTTACAAAAATCTTTCAGTGGGAAAGAAAGAAAATGCAGAGCTTGCACAAATTGAGTGAGGCTTTCTGATCCACCTGTTCCCTATCTAAGGCTGAAGTTAAAAGATGTAATATTCAATACGTTTTTATTATTCAAGTGATAAGGATGCCATACATTCAGTGCATCACATAGTTGAGTCCAACTTCTGCTGTTCAAATATTAAGTCTTGGTTGGACAACCCCTCAAAACCTATTCATGCCATGCAAACAACATAACATGGATCTCAACAGGTGCCAACTTCTCACCACTGTCAAGAACACTCAGGACAATAGAAAGCAGATTCTATGCTGAATCACTGACATTCTTACTTGGGTTTTTGAATAGTTGGTTGGCATCAAGTAGGGAGGCTGTAGTTGCTGACCAGACTAATATGTATGCTCACAGAGGCTGCCTAGGCCTGCTGAGTTTTCATCTGCTTCATTCAACTTTGGTTGAGAAAGCATCCTCATTAATCATGGACTTCAATTCCTGACTAATCTAAGCTCTCCCCCTCTCCCTTTCTCTGTCTCACCCACCGCCTCCCCCCACCCCGTGTGTGTGTGTGTGTGTGTGTGTGTGTGTGTGTTTGAGCTATTTGTTTTCCTTTAGTTCTTTTATGATTCAGATTGCATGACCTCCTAAAAGGGGAGTATAGACAGTCCTTTAGACTGTAAATAATATGAAAATATGTTCATACACATATGCTTATTTTATATTACTTAGGTAAAATGATTTCCCTTTTTATTTTTTCTGATAGATGCTAGGAATGGTGAAATTCTCTCTCTCTCTCTCTCTCTCTCTCTCTCTCGGTGTGTGTGTTTGTATTTGTGTATAGCTATTAGATGTATAGGGTACAACAGTGTTATGATACATGCAGACACACACATGTAGATGATACCAATATAGTCTAATAAAAATACCTTTCCAATTTTGCTGTTATTTTATTGAATATCTGATCTTTTACATTAATTTACTCTAGAAATATTTACCCTGTCTCTCACTAGTGCTTCTACTTGGTAATAATGTCTTATTTTTTAATCTCTAAACACAAAAGTAGTTTTATTTCCAATATCCATAAAAAACTCTTTATATAGAGATGCAAATAATGATAAACATCAAATTTAAAAGGAAAACTGACAGCGATCCTGAAAACTGACCGTGAATAATCTAAAAGTATAAGAACAAGTAGATATTTGTTTGCTTCTTTGAATAATAAAATACTATAAAAGGAAAAATTCTATAACAGAGGTATAATGATCTAGTTAAGCTTTGATCAACTGAGGAAAAATACAAAAAGGAAAAATAGAAATTACATTGGAGAGGGAAACAGAACATTTTTCCGAATAAAATGAGTAAGTAGACAAGATAGGTCATTTTGGAAAAAAAAAACATATCTATCTACAGGAAACATGAGACAAAAGATCTGAATTAGTTCATCTCTGGCCCAGACAACCTCTTGCTAGGAGCATCTTGCAGATGTGAGGCTAAACATAGTATTTTTCACGCAATGAAGTAAGCAACCCCATGAGGTTATCATGTGCTCAGCAAGATAAAAAGCGATTTCTTTTTGTGTGTGTGTGCTGAAGGAAAACTTGGCTGCCTAAGAAATCCTTAGAGATCTGTCACTTTTCAACATGACGTCTTCCTAAAAATATTTTCAAGGTGAGTTTATCCTCAGTGACTGTTTCAGCAAAACACAAAGAAACTGCAATGCTATCCTTGACAGAGTAAAAGAGGGTGTGATAGCTATTCCTGATAGGCTCTAATCTAAGCACTCATCAAAATGGCATGGCTTGATGCAATCTTAGTGTCACTGTATGACTAAATACAGTCTGGTTGAATTCATAACTGAATGCATGCAAGCTAGATATATAATTGATGGTGAGTGACACTCCGCAGTTCCTTAACTTGACAAGGCCAGGGGTGAATGTCTTATGCTCACAGAGAAGGACGGAGCACATTTCAATAGGATCTATTGAGGTGTATATTCTGACAATGTGAACTTACAGTAATGGTATAGGCTTTCAGAATTACAACTATCTCATTGGCAAACAAGGAACCATAGAAACACCCTTGAAGAGATGGTTTAAAGAGTTCAACTTACATTTTAAAAGGTGTAACAGAGCAAACATCTAGAAGGTACTCAATGAACTGAAAGGGCTACAATAGCAGCACTTTCTAAAGCCCTGCATCATAGCAAGACAGCTCATCATGTCAGCATCCCTAGTTTCCTCAGTAATAAGCTCCTGTACTGAGATTCAGCCAACAAGAAGAAACCACATGGTAGCCCAGGTGACAGTATATAAACCTTGAGAACTCTTGCATAAATCACATTGCCTGAACAGACACATGCAATTATTCACAAGGAGAGAAAGGGTTTTCTGTTTGTTGTTTGTTTGTTTGGCTTTTTAGTATAAGCCTGTTTATGAGTTCCTTAGGACCAGGGAGAAAGAATTACCTCAGTAAGTTTTGCTGCTGTAGTTCCTCAGTTCAGTGGTTATCATACTGTCAGATATTCATTTCTTCACACATGTATAGCAAATGAAAATCCCTAGCCTAAATGTGTGTTTGTAATGAGTAATATTTCTTTTTTTCCTTTGCCCATAAAAATCTGCTTAATATCAATTGGTCTATAACACTGTAGATGTTCTTGTGATTTTAAAAACAGTTATTAGAAAAGGCTGACACATCTCAGCTTTAGTCAATATTGGGTCAATAAACCTGAGAAGTTAGGATAGAAACATCTCTTTTTCTATCTTCAGTTGACATTAACCTGGCATGGATGAACTCTTCTATACTTAAACTGTGTGTCAGTTGTTCAATATATGTTTGTTGAGTGACTATATACTTTCAAAGTGAAATAATACATGATGTACCCAATAGAACCTGGAATATGAGTTAATAATGAACAAAAATGAGCACACAGCAGAAACTGGTTGATAAGCTTAAAAAAGTGCAGAACAAAATACAAACCAAAAAAATGAGCTAAACAATAAATGTTTGTTGTGAAATTATTTACTTGATCAACTTTGTATGAACAATATGAAGATGCTAATTGTTTCTCTGAAAAATGCTGCCTGAAACAGGACTCAAATAAACACTTCCTAGTTCTCATTGCTATGTATATACAACACACTTTTCTTAGTTTTATTTATTTATTTATTTATTTTGCTGTGATAAAGCACACACACATGCAGAGAGCCTGGGCCTGTCCCATGCAGGTTAGCTAACTTTTGGTCCAGAGTACATATGTTCCCAGGAACTTGGGTCAGCTGTCTCTGATCCATGAAAAAGGTTAACTGAATGAATTTTATGAGGGGATGTGTTTGTTTGCTTGCTTTTATTTTGTTTTGATTTTTTGTATGTATGATTGATTTTGCCCCAGACCCTATGAAAATGTTATCTGTTAATGGAAGTGAAGTTGGCAAAGAAGAGCAATTAAACTATTCAAGTGGTAGGGAGTTTGGCAACTTATGGGCCTTTCACTAATAAATCTACAGTGGAATGTGAAGAAGATTAAAAACATTAGAAAATTTTACTATAGAAAGACTAATATACAGAATCAAACAAACACTATGTCAAAAGGTAGAACTGGTAAACAAAATTCTGCTTGCACAGTCTGAGGTCTTTGGAACTTAGAAGAGAGTTTAACCTTCAAAAACAAAACTGAAAACAAGATCACATAGACTAGAATTCTAGTTTTATTACTATAACAGGCTATACAGGAGCAAACAGGGCACAGAGACATTGATAATATGTTCTTCCCCAGTGCATTCATAATATATTCAAAACAATAACTCTGTATATTTATTACATCTCTAACTCTTGGAAATATTTAAAGGAAGCAAAGCAATCTTCTCAAACCCATGACTATCCCAATAGACACTATCCTCTGGAAGGTCCTGAATGAGACAATGTGATCAGTAATTCTTAAGTATGCAAGGGTTTGACCCAACTGGAGTGTTGTCAGAGGCTGTTTGTTTGTTCCAGAAGCTCAGATGCAAAATAATCACACAGAAACTATATTATTTAAATCACTGCTTGGCCATTTACTTAAGTGTATTGCTAGCTAGCTCTTGTATTTTTGGTTAACCCATTTCTAATCCTCTGTACATTGCCATGTGGCTATGGCTTACTGCCAAGTTTTCTGTGTGTCTGCCCCTGGTGGCTACATGGCTTCTCCTCACTCCACCTACTCTTTCTATACATATATTTCTTCCATCCTGGCTATATTCTGTTAAGCCATTGGCCAAAAAACAGCTTCTTTTTTGACCAATAAAAGGAACACGTATACAGAAGGACTTCCCATACCACTCAATCATGCAATGCACAATCAGTAAATGAGCTCCGTCACTATTTGTCTCACTTTAAAAATTGGCTTATTTTTCTCTTTCTCTTGAATCATTTATGGGCATGGCAAGAGGAAAGCAAGAGCTCACCATTGTGAAGCGCCACTGCTTTAGAGTAGAGTAAGAGACTGCAGGCTTCAGTGAAACATTCAGATTTCTTACTGAACCCTTGATAGCCTTGCAAAACTCTTGATGACAACCCTCAATCATGTTGTAGAGTCAAACCAAAAGATTTCCAAGACTGATGCAGATATTTGTGCTTATCAAAATTGGGTAACATCAAAGTCCTTTTCCCAGAGGACACAATCCTTCTGGTTTTCCAGTTTCTTGTTGACCACCATGAAAGAACAAAACATCCCATTTCAGCAGACTCAGGATTAGCACTGGAAAGACTCATGTTTTCTAAAATGAAAGCAAAACTATAAAGGAAAATTACTGTCTTAGTTACCATTCTGTTGCTGTGAAAAGACAGTATGACCAAGGCAACCCCCATAAAGAAAATATTTAATTGAGAGCTTGTTTACTGTTTCAGAGGTTTAATCTATTTTCATCTTGGCTGGGAGCTTGGTGACATCAAGGCAGGCACACTGAGGCAATAGGTGAGTGCTTCTTCCTGATCCATAGGTGGAAGGAGAGGAAGAGACTATTGGCCTGATATGGGCTTTTAGATGGGCTTTTTCAATGGCCTTCCTCAGTGACACACTTCGTGCAACAAGGCCACACCTCCTAAGTCCTTCTAATTCTTTCAAATAGTGTCACCCCCTGGTGACTAAGCATTCAAATACATGAGCCAATGGGGGCCATTCTTATTCAAACCACCACAATTATTGTCAAAAAATTATATTTGTTAGGAAAGAAGCCAGAAAATGCATCAGGCTCTTTTAGCTGATCCTTCTTCCACCAGAAAAGACTCAGTCTAAGGAAGAAGAGATTTGGGGCTATGAGACATTGCCTCAGTACAGATGGCAATGGAGTGGCATTATCTGACCTTTAGGCAGCTCCTGCTTGGTGTGCCCCTTCTCAATCAGTCTCCCATTGCCTGCTTCTCCTACCTTCCTCCAAGAAGTTCAAGTCTCCACCTCTTTCCTCATCATCACCTCCCCCAAATGCATGCATTTGTGTCGCTCATTATCGCTAATATTCACACATTTGGTTCCCCCCCCAGTGTCTCATTATTTATAGATGTTAAAAAGGTCATCAGAGGGATAACAGTGAATCTGGAATATCCCTACCTCTTCCTGGAATCTAATGTCAGAAGTAGTCTATATTCTCATAACTACTAAAGATAGCATAACATCAAAGGAAATTGTGTTGGAAATGGTTTTGAAAGAATCATGCAAAATATTAATATTTCAAGTTAAAAATAAATCAAAAAGCTAACCCTGTAGGTCCTAACCTGAACCTAGTTCTGATTTAACATTATTTTCTTAGTCAACTGGAGACCACTTCCCTTATTGTAAAATGGCTATTAAAAACATGCCCTGGCAGTTCTAAAACTAATTTATGCAGAAGCATTGTTTTATATGCACAATTCTAAAATGTATGATATTAATCTCCAGTATTAGTGTACTGAGATCTCTTAGCTAAGCCTGGTCAAGCCAGATGGTTTGGGGAGAGTTAAGGGTTAGCCTGTATTTGTTTCATTTTTTTTGTCATCACATTTCTTAATTACTTTATAAATAATACTAATCAAAATTTCCACTTACTCCCCTCCTCCCTCTTCCCTTCTGCTCCCCCCACACTCTCCCCCTACCCTGCTCCAGTCCTAAGAGTGGGAAATCCAAGTCCCTCCCCACTACAACCAGGCTTAGGAAGATATGCATCCAAATAGAATAGGATCCCAAAAAGCCAGTACATGCAGAAGAGACAAATCCCAATGCCATTATCATTGGCTTCTCAGTCTGCCCCAATTGTCAGCCACATTCAGAGGGTCCAGTTTGATCCCATGCTCATTCAATGTCAGTCCAACTGGGAGTTGATGAGCTTTCATTAGCTCAGTCACACTGTCTCATTGGGTGGAACAACCCCTCGTGGTCCTGACTTCCTTGCTTATATTCTCCCCCTTATGCTCTTCAACTAGACCTTGGGAGGTTAATCCAGTGCTCTGATGTGGGTCTCTGTCTTTATCTCCATCTGACATGAGATGAAGGTTCTATGGTGATATTCAAGGTAGTCATCCATCTGACCATGGGACAAAGCCAGTTCAGGCACTCTCTCCTCAATGGAAGAATGGATAAAGAAAGTATGGCACATCTACAAATCAGAGTACTACTCAGTGGTAAAAAAAAAAATGACAACTTGAATTTTGCATGCAAATGTATGGAAGTAGAAAACAATATCCTGAGTGAGGTAACCCAGACCCAAAAATATGAATATGGTATGTACTCACT